>PVJI01000953.1:171890-211406 GCA_004026765.1 Micronycteris hirsuta | reverse complement strand
CCCAACCCTCCTGGTTTCCTGAGTGATAGGAATGCCTTTTATTATTCGTCAAAGCCTGCCCCCCCAGCACACCTGAGTTTATGCTAATGAGGTGATTTAAGGCCGGGCCCCTGGATAACCTGGAATGGAACAGGTAACTGGAAAAGCCAAGTGATGAGAGGCTTGAGACTTTCAGCCTCGCCCAGGAAGAGGAGTGTGAGGGCAGCTGGAGATTCAAGCTTTATTAAATTTTAAAATATTTTTAAATTCTTATCAGAACAGTAAAACCCATTATATGTTGACACATTTTTAATTGTAGTATTCTATTATAGAAGCGTAGCATAATTTGTTTCTTTTTCTTTTTTGACTTAATCTTTATTGTATTTTTTCCCATAGATTCCCATAGTTCCATAAAAACTCCTGAACAATGAGGTTTGACGAGCTTCTAGGGAGCGTGCTGTGCCTGGAGAGGACAGGGAAGTTCACTGCCCCTGTCCCCACACCTTGCCCCATGCCTTTCTTCCCTCTGGCTGTTTCTGAGTTGTATCTTTCCATAATAAATCAGTAAACATAAGTAAATGCTCCCCTGAGTTCTGTTCGCCATTCTAGCAAATTATGGAATCCGAGAAGGAGGTCGTGGGACCTGATCTATAGCTGGCTGGTCAGATGTGCACCCGACAACCTGGACTTGGCCTCTGAAAAGGGGGGTGTTCCCGTAGGGCCTGTCCAGGGAGATAGTGCCAGGACTGAGTTAAATTTGTACGCCCCACCGGTGGGTGTCATCTGAGAATTGGAGAATGGCTTGGAGTAGGGAAACCTCTCACAAATCTGGCACCAGGGTTTTGAGAGTTGGAGGAAAAAAGTGGCTTCCTTTGCAGATGTGTACACAGAAATGCCACTTTATTGGGGCTCAGGGAAGGCTATTCTTGCAGGAGTTCGAAGCGGGCCTCGCCTTCCTGTGAAGTTGAATTGTAATTACAAACTTTCTTGAGAAGGTTGTGTCGATGTAAGAACACCCAAACCTGCAGAGAATTTTTACAAGAGCTTATCTGAGTCAAAATTGATGACAATTGCCCGGAAGCATGATCGAAAATGCATTGGAGAATAGCAGTGGACGGTTTCTTTCTCCCAGTTGAGACTGAGGAAGTAATGTACAGAAAATGACAGGGAGGCGGGAGAAAGCAGCCGGGAGGTCAGATGACGGGATTGTTCAGATTATGTCAAGATTTAGGAGGAGGGGCCTGAAAGGGAGCGGTTCAAAGGTGCGCCCGCCTAGACAGACAAAAACAATGGGCTGGTGTACCGCAGCAGAAGGCTTTCACTCAAGAAGTTGTGTGGTTCCGGTGTGACCGCCCAGCACGACCTACCCAGGTAGGAATCTATGATCAGATCACCCTGTGAGGTTCCTTTCCCTAGAACCCCTGTTTTCATCCACACGTAGAACCAGAACTGAGAGAGTCTGTCACATACATTCACTATTCATTTGTTATCCTGATCATTCTACCTTGAAGACAAGGTGTCTGATCTCATAGGGCCCACACGGCAATAAAAGGAACTGAAGATAAATAGGAAACAATGAATAAACAAGGAAATTCAAATAGTATTACGTGGTATGAAGAGTATACAGCAGGGCACTGTGGCAGTGAATCAGACGTTTTATTTGTTCACACATTTTTGGCTGACTGGTCTTTCTACACTCAGTGTTCCTGACTCCGGAGGCAGAATAACTAAGGCCCTGGACCAGGACATGTCTCCCCTCCGACAGCGCTTTAATGGGGGCTTTGCCAGCCTACCTGAGGGTGTTCCTTGCTCACAGCCTTCCTTCAGAGTGAGCCGCACAACAGATGCTGGGGAACAGCATGGGGTATCGACTACAAGCATGAGCTCTGCTGCTGGAATGGGAACTGGGATGCCCACCCAAGTGGTGGCACTTTTATTCATTCAACAAATGTGCATCAAACATGTATTATGTGCCAGGCACTGTGCCAGTGCTGAACCACACGAAGTCCTTGTGTCACAAAGCCCACCTGATGGACAGGGAACAAACGACTATGAAAGACAACGTAGGTATTTGTCACCTGTATTCACAGCAGCATTGTTCATAATAACCAAAAGGTGGAAGTGACTCAAGTGTCTACTGCAGGTGAATGGGTGAGCAAGAAGGTGGTATCAACCTACAGTGAAATGTTCTTTGGCTTTAAAAGTGATGGAAATTCTGACATGTACTATACATGGATCATCCTGGAGGATATTACGCTAAGTGACATTAGCCAGTCACAGAAAGACAAATTTCACTTGTGTGAGATACTTCAAGTGCCTCACAAGGTACGCACAAATTCGGAGAGACAGAAAGTGGACAGGTGGTCACCAGGACTGGGAGAAGAAGGGAGGAGGGGAGGTGTCGTCTGATGGGCAGAGAGCCTTGGTTTTGCGAGATGAAAGGGCTCTGTGGAGGGTGGACGTCCTGGTCGCAGGGCCAGGTGAATGCACTTCTACTACCAAGCTGTGTACGTGACGGTGGTAAGACGGCCAATGCTTTGTCATGTGCATTTTACTGCTATTAAAAATGACATAAATCTGAAACAGGTGCCCTGGCTGGTGTGGCTCAGTGGACTGAGCTCTGGCCTGTGAACCAAAAGGTCGCTGGTTCAATTCCCAGTCAGGGAATGTGTCGTGTTTGGGTTGTAGGCCAGGTGCCAGGTGGGGAACGTGCAAGAGGCAACCATCACACACCAATGTTTCTCTCCTTCTCTTTCTCCCTCCCTTTCCCTCTCTCTAAAAGTAAATAATAAATCTAAAAAAAAATAATAAGAGGGGTAGTAAGTACTATGAAGAACAATAAAAGCAGTGTACAGGGAATAGAGTCCTGGAGTGGCTGCTCTTTTGGGAAGGGTGACTTAGGCAGTCTTTCCTAGGAGGTGACAGAAGAGACCTGAATGAAGTGAGGGTACCAGCCATGAGGATGTTTGAGAGAACAGTCCAGGCAGAGGGAAGGCCAAGTGCACAGGGTCCAAGCTGAGAGCACGCCTGGCGTGTCTGAGGATCAGCCAGGAGGCTATGAGCTGGAGTGGGGTATGCCCGGGGGAGATGTGAAATGGGGCATGAGAGGGAGACGGAAGCCAGATCAGGTAGCACCCTGATGGTCATGGTAAGGATTTCACATTGTGCAGTAGTGTCCCCCTTTATCTGCAGGGGTATGTTCCAAGACCCCAGTGGGTGCCCGAAACCGCAGATAGTACCGAACCTGTTGAGAGCTTCTGTTTTCCTATGCACACGTATCTTGTCACTTGAAAGAAGGACTTTACAGCTTCTCCTTGGCATGTCGAATTGCTAGCACCCTTACTCTTGCACTTTGGCTTCACGATGAAGTAAAATAAGGGTGACTTCCACAAAAGCACTGCCACCCTGAGACGGGTCAGCAAACCAAGACAGCCACGGAGTGACCAACGGGCAGAGCACACACACAGCGCGAAGACACGGCACAAAGGGTGGATTCACGGCCTGGGCAGGGCAGAGCTGTTCGGCGTGAGGTTTCATCACGCTGCTCAGAATGGCATGCAATTTAAAACTTCTGAATTGTTTATTTCTAGAATTTTCCATTTAATATTTTTAGACTGCAGGTGAGCATGCGTAACTGAAACTGTGGAAAGCGAAACTGCAGATGAAGGGGCTCCTGCACCCCAGGTCAACTGGGAAGTCATCGGAGGCTGTGACTCAGGAGTGACTCTGCCTTAGTGATATTTTTGACTCCGCCTTGACTCCTGGGTGGAGAATAGACGTCAGGGCCACAGCGGAGGCAGGCTGGCCGGAAAGGAAGTTGAGGCTGTTACTAGACAGGAACTGGGCCCAGAGCGGGTCTGCCTTGGGCCAGCCTGTAGCGTGTGGGCTCTTGACTTTGTGCGGGAAAGAGTTCACAGCTCGAGTCCAGGTGATTTTGAGGATTGTTAAAGCTGAATCAGTGAAACGAGGAAGGGCTTAAGTAGGAAAATGCAACAGGACAGAGCCCAGGTGGGGCTGCTTTGGCTTCCTAGAAAAAGTCAGAGAAAAGGGGTCTAGGAGACAGGTCCAGAGGATTAGCTGCTGCCCACTGCTCCCCTGGTTGCCAGCTTTGTGGGGACCCTGTGAACCTGAGAAGGAAGAAAGGCGTGGGTGTGCTCCTGCCAGGGAGAGCATGTCCTTGGTTCTTCATTTTGAGGGTTTTAAAGGCTGGGGGTTTAGGGGAGGCCCCATGGAACTGTGGCTAATAATGCCACTTTCATGTAGCGTATGGATGGCCATCTGGCCTGGCTGCCCCCGTCCCCCACTATGACCTCTACTCCCATTCAAGGTCTCTGCAACCCAGCTGCCTCTCCCACCTCTGCTCATCTTCACTGAGGCACAGGAAGCCTCTGGGGCCCCGACATGCAATGCACCAGCTGCGGAAATCCAGGGCGCTGCCCCCAACTCCCCGCCTCTGTGTGCCCACCACACGTCCACCCCCGGCCATGGCTCCTGCTCTAGGTCGGAAATAGCAGGCTGATCTGGAAGCCCCCAGAGCGTGCTGCTCAGTCTGATGTTTTTGGACGCCCCACACCTGCCCTGATGCATGTGAAGTTCCACCCACATTGGGAGCTGTGGGCCTGCGGGGGTGTGGGGACCACAGCCTTCGACTCCGAATTTCCGCCTCTCCGAAATCCTCTCCAGGTAATGTGCCCTGTCTCTGGGAGGACACTTCCCTTAGGTGGAGTGCAAGAATTGGCTGCAAATGTTAGGTACAGATAAAGGGATTTAGAAAATCCTTTTTACTCTTTTTTAAAAAATATATTTGATTGATTATGCTATTAGAAGTTGTCCCATTTCCCCCCCTTTATTGCCCTCTGCCCTGCACACCCCTTCCCACCCGCATTCCCCCCCCCCTTTAGTTCATGTCCATGGGTCCTACATAGAATTTCTTTAGTTTCTATATTTCCTATACTATTCTTAACCTCCCCCTGTCTATTCTCTCCTTACCATTTATGCTACTTATTCTCTGTACCTTTTCCCCCCTCTCTCTCCCTCCCACTCCCCCGCTGATAACCCTCCATGTGATCTTCATTTCTGTGATTCTGTTCCTGTTCTAGTTGTTTGCTTAGTTTTTTTTGGTTTGGTTGTTAATAATTGTGAGTTTGTTGTCATTTTAGTGTTCATATTTTTTACCTTCTTTTTCTTGGATAAGTTGCTTTAACATTTGATATGATAAGGGCTGGGTGATGATGAACTCCTTTAACTTGACCTTATCTGAGAAGCACTTTATCTGCTCTTTCATTCTAAGTGATAGCTTTACTGGATAGAGTCATCTTGGATGTAGGTCCCTGCTTTTCATGACTTTGAATACTTCTTTCCAGCCCCTTCTTGCCTGCAAGGTTTCTTTTGAGTAATCAGCTGACAGCCTTATGGGAACTCCTTTGTAGGTAACTGTCTCCTTTTCTCTTGCTGCTTTTAAGATCTCTCCTTATCTTTAATCTTGGCTAATGTAATTATGATGTGCCTTGGTGTATTCCTCCTTGGATTCAACTTCTCTGGGACTCTCTGAGCTTCCTGGACTTCCTGAAAGTCTATTTCCTTTGCCAGATTGAGGAAGTTCTCCTTCATTATTTGTTCCAATAAGTTTTCAATTTCTTGGTCTTTGTCTTCTCCTTCTGCAACCCCTATGATTTGGATGTTGGAACATTTAAAGTTGTCCTGGAGGTTCCTAAGCCTCTCCTCATTTTTTTGAAATTATTGTTTCTTCATTCTGTTTTGGTTGAATGTTTATTTCTTCCTTCTGCTCCAAACCATTGATCTGAGTCCCAGTTTCCTTCCTGTCACTGTTGGTTCTCTGTACATTTTCCTTTATTTCACTTTTCATAGCCTTCATTTTTTCCTCTAATTTGCAACCATACTCAACCAATTCTGTGAGCATCCTGATTACCAGTGTTTTGAACTCTGCATCTGATAAGTTGGCTATCTCTTTGTCACTTAGTTGTATTTTTTCTGGAGTTTTGATCTGTTCTTCCATTTGAGTCTTTTTTTTTTTTTTTTGTCTCGGTGTGTCTCTTACATAGTAAGGGGCAGAGCCTTAGGTGTTCACCAGGGCCGAGCAACTCACGTCACTGCGTTGTGACGCTGTATGTGGGGGAGGGTCCAAGAGGGAACAGTGCTGCTTGCTCTGCTCTCTGCTGGCCTTCAGTCACTTCCCCTGCTGCCCACCAGCAAATTGGGCCCCTCTGGTGCTGATTCCTGGGTGGGTGGTTTGTATACATTCTAGGACCCTGTGGGTCTCTCCAACAGACTCTCCTGTGAGACTGGGAGTTCCTCCTGCCACCGCAACCCCCACAGGTATTTGCAATCAGAGGTTTGAGGCTTTATTTCCCTGCTGGGACCCTGGGTTGTGGGCCTGTCTTGCTCCCCAGTTGTTCCTCCCGGTTTATCTGCATGTGGATGTGGGACCCCCGGTCCTCCAGCCACCACCTCGCTGCAAGTCCTCTCTGCTCAGCTGCCTGTCTCTGCCCCTCCTGCTGGTCTGGGTGAGTGTTTCTTTTTTAACTTCTTTGTTGTTGGACTTCCATACAGTTCAATTTTCTGTCAGTTCTGGTTGTTTTTTGTTTTTAAATTTGTTGTCCTTCTTTTGGTTGAGCGAGGAGGCACAGTGTGTCTACCTCTGCCTCCGTCTTGGCTGGAAGTTATCCTTTTTACTCTTGACACAACTTTCCCATGGATTTGATAATCTTATTATGAAGAAGAGAAATGGAAACCTCAGTCTTTCTCTTTTTTGGCATTCTTACTTTAACAGACTAATATTCTTCCCTTCCACACTCTCCCTGTCCACTAGAAAGACGGTCATATACAGACAAATGCAAACAAGAAAAGCACAGTGCTAGATTCCAAAACATTTCTCCTCTCCCATAATCAAACCACCTGGGGCACCTTCGCTTAGTCCCCCAGGTAAAGGCGCCCAGGCCCCAGGAACTGTCCCCAGGGCAGCGGGGCATGGCACTTACTGTCTCTTCTGCTGTGTGCTGGGCAGGTGCCAGGCCCACCCTTTTCCTGGTTGTTTGGCTGAAGAAGTTTGAAAAAATCTCCAGAGAAAATTGTTAAAATGAATCAAAAACAGGTTATCGCTGGCATGTGGAAGAGCCACAGGTGTGGAAATAGGCAGCCATGTATTTAGATGGAGATTTCTGAACGTTCAAAGGGAGTCGTCAATAAAAACATGGTGAGTACAAGTCTGAGACCTTTGAGCACAGTGTGGGAACTCTTGGCAGGAAGAGGAGTATCCCAGACTCCTCGGGTAACCAGGCCATCCCTGCTTTCAGCACGGGGTGGCCTCTTGTCCAGCAGAGCTGGAGGTGAGTTCAGGCAGTGGTGAGGTGCAGAAGCTGAGGCTTTCACACCAGTTCAAAAGCACCTAGGCACCCCAATGGTCACAGCAGCACAATTTACAATAGCCAAGTGCTAGAGGCAACCTAAGTGCTCATCAGTAAATGAGTGGATTGAAACCCTGTGGTACATTTACACAACGGAATACTACACAGCAGAAAGAAGGAACTTCTGCCCTTCACTGCAGCATGGATGGATCTGGAGAGCATTATGCTAAGTGAAATAAGCCATGTGGTAAAAGACAAATACCATATGATCTCACCTTTATGTGGAACCTAATCAACAAAACAAACAAGCAAGTAAAATATAACCAGAGACATTGAAATAACGAACAAACTGACAGTAACCAGAGGGGAGGGAGGAGGAGGATAATGGGGGAAAATAGGGGAAGGGTTGTCAAGGAATATGTAGAAAGGACACATGGACAAAGCCAAAGGTGGGTAGGATCAAGGGTGGGAGGTGGAGATGGATGGGCTTGGGGGTAGTGATGGGGGTGAAAATGGAGACAACCGTACTTGAACAACAACAAAAAAAACAAAAGAGAAGCTGAGGCGTTCCGTCCATGTACTAAAGGGGCCACGTGCTAAACCCGATCACTGAGGGAGGCCTGCGTGGTGGCCTCACAAACTCAGAGACCCAAAGTAACCACAGAGGATAGTCTGAAACGAAAACTTTTTCACTAAAAGCAAGTCAAGGCCAGTAGTCAAGTCCTAGGCTGGACAAACTCCCTTTGATTCCTTTCTCTGAACTTTCAGAAATCTCCATCTAAATACATGGCCGCCGATGTCCACACTTCAAGCTCTTCCTTGACAAACGTCAGTCTTTGCCTTAACTGAACCTGTCTGTTGTCTTTTTGCCTCTGTGATAACACACCTTTGGGATGTCAAGGTAACTTCCCTTTTTCTGGACCCTTCCGGGGCGGGCGGATACCATAAATCCCTTCGTCGTTATTATTATCAAGTTAATTGTTGTTGACTGTCTTAGTCCCCAAAATGTAAAAGAAGTATGTATCTATACCTCTTACTTTTTATTCAATCCCAGAGCCTCCAGTTCCCTGCTTTCCACAACCCCCCTTGGCTTTCTCCTGCCTCCCCAATCAATCACGTCACCTCTTATATCTTGCCACTATACTGATTGGGAGAGTAATGTCGAAAATAAGTGGTAAAACCGACATTTTCTCAATCTTTTGAGATTTTGCTTCCCTCCAATTGTCTTCAGTTTCGTTCACAATAAACTCATAAAAATTCTTACAGGTTTGGACGTTTCTTACATTGACAACTGGCACTCATGCACTGTGCCGTTAAATTCTGAGACTCAGTCTCTCTATCAGGAAAAGAGAAATCATACTGTAATAACTTCTGACCAAACCACTTCACAGGCCTCCGGGCAAGGAAGGCCTCCTGGCCTATAAAAGGGCTGCGTAAATTCCCAAGTTGGGACAGATGAGAAATGGGAGGAGGAGGTTATCCTGAAGGCGGAGACCTCATGAGTCAAGTTTTCCTTGACACCTGTGCCCGGGCCACCTGCCTGGGTCTAAGGGTGAAAGGCTGTCCTGTCTCACCGGAAGTTGGGCGCTCTGGTGATAAGCAGGAAGCTGTGTGTGGTGGCCTCCCGAGAGCGCTGGCGGGTCCCTCCAGAGTGAGGTTGTCCCCGGGTGGAAGTTTGCTGTTGGCGGTAGGCATCGCAAATGTGCAAGTCGTGATGGCGGCCCATTGGGAATACAGCGGTGTGAGCAGCGGCGCACAGGACGCCAGCTCTCAGATGATGCCGGGTTTACACTAGCACTTGAGACGTGTGGCGAGAAGCAAATGTATTACTGCTGGAGCAGCTCTCTATTAAGGGCAACCTCATGATTTACCCAACAGAGCCTCCTGGGAGAAATTAGGGTCATTTTTAAGAGGCCTGCATTAACACAGTGGGGCACTCATTCCTTTTATTTTATTCCTTACACATTTATGGTTGGAAAATGCTATCACTGTGGAATTATTACGCAGTTTAAAGGAATGATTAATTTCTTTAAATGTATTTTTGAGAGTGCCTTTCCTTATTTCTTTTCATGTTAAAAAAATTTGCCCTCTCAGAAGTCAGTGTGTATGTGTGTGTGTGTGTTTAAAAACTGGCATGAACGTGGCAGGCTGACCTTCAGCTTCAGGGGAGGAGGAAGTGCAGTGAGGGGCAGCTGTGAAGGGTGGGAGGGAGGCGGAATGAGTCAGTCCCTTCGCCACACCCTCTTCTCTGCGTAGGCGTGACCCAAGGCTATCCACCCAACTCTGTATCAGAGAAAGAAATCCTGCAGAAGTAGCCCTGTGGTGATGACAGTGCAAGTAGTTCCTCTTTTGAAGACTAATGCTCCCGTAGCTGTGGGAGTGACAGCCAGCTTTTGCACTCCTCCCTCCACTGTGGACAAACTGTGGAGAACTGTGTTTCCTCTCCACTCGGTAGGAGAGTAATGCTAACTACGAAGGGCCATTGGCTCCAGGGGCTGAAAAGAAGGACTGGAGGCAGATGAATGGACAGCATTTTAGGGCGGGCTGTGGGTTCTTAATAACCTTGAACCATACCTTTAGTTTGGGGCAGCAGCCCTTCAAGAAGAGGAAGCCCACTGGATTTATTAGCTGAGAACTGGGGCCTCCTTCTGTGTCTGAGTAGGTTGGATCACAGTCCAGGGGGCATCCCAGTGTGAACTCTCTCTATCAGTGGGAGAGGCTCTTGTCTACCTGCCACCCCTTTCTGAAACTGTGACTAAAGAAGGCAGGTTTGGCTGCCCACCACCACAAAAGCTAGACCTGTGAGGCAGGTGTCGGTGTGAAAGAGGTTTATTCAGGTGCCCGACCTAGGAGAACGGTGGACTCCCATCTCAAATACCATCCCCTCTTCCTGCTCAAGCCTGCAGTTCTTACAGGGATAGAAAGCTTATATTTCCTATCCAATTATCTTGCTAGCTTTTGGTGCCCTGGGGTCCTGTCTTTCTAGCTTTCTATCCATCTTTCTAGCTTTCATGGCACTCAGTTTAAGAACCTCCTCTGGCTCTATCTTGGCCAGTGGGGGAGAATTTGTGCCACTCTGAGTAACTGTCTATAGTAACAAAACTTTTCCCACCTAATGAAAAGTGAGCCTCCTGCTCCCACATTTCTGAGACAGACAGAGAGAGAGAGAGAAAAGAGGGGTTAGAGGCAGGGAGAGAGAGAGAGAGAGATATCTTCCTTAGAAGTTCTTACCAAGGATCTGAGAATAAACACAGGAATTCTCCCACTAAAATCCTCCTCGCCCCGGTCGTAAGTAACCTCCTCATTGCAACCCAGCAAAAACTTCCCAACACCTCCCCTGGCATGGTTGGCACGGCCTTGTACTTGAACATCTTCCCTTGAACCTTCAGCACAGCATTCTGCCTTGGCTCCCCGGCCACCCTTCACACTATACCTTGAGGTCAGTGGCGTCCTACTTCTGTCCCGTAAATGTAGCAGCTGGTTCTTAGAGTCCCACTTTTGTTCTTCTCACTCCTCAATTTTTTTTCCCATCAATTTCATCTGACCCCAGAGCCTGCAATTGCACATTTTAACAAGCTTTCCAGGTGTGCTGATTCCCTAGTAGTTTTGAGAATCTCTGGGCTTCTTACTCCATCGGGTTCTTAGCTTCCCCATCCACAAAATGGGGGTAATAATGGTACTTGGTCTATTGTGGGGGTTAGGTGGGTTTATAGCTGTCAGGCACTGGAACAGTGCCTGGTACATAGATTTACAGAAGTGTCTAGTTGTTAAGTGAAGGCAGAGGCCTAACAGGAAATAAATTTTCAAAGGAACATTGAAGCCTTTTGCAGATAGTTTTTCCCCAAGATCTAGTCACCCCTTCTTCCAGAAGCATTCCTTGCAGTGAGGTGTGGCCGTGTAAGTAGGTTCTGGTGAGTGAGGGCTAAGTAGAATGGTTTTGTGGCAGTTTCTAGAAGCTTCCCTATACAACAGCTAGCTTGTGCTCTTTGTCTTTTTCCTTCTTGCCATTCCGAAGCCCGGAACTGGAGGTGACGGCTGCCATCTTAAAACATGAGCATGAAGGCCGTCTATCAAACTTGGGAGGGGGCTGAGCTGGAAGCATATTACACCTGAAGAACTTCGTGGAGCATGGTCTCTGACCCCACTGGGCTACCTCCCTCTGCACTTTTACATGGTGGGGGAGCAAACGCCTGTCTTTTTAAAGCCACTACTGGTTTAGGTCTACAAGTTGACTTGCAGCCAATCTAATCTTAACTGATGCAGAACGCTGACACCAGGGCGTGTCCATAAATTAGGCATCGAATGCCAAATTATGTTTTATTTGGTGAACATTAACAGAACTATTGGAGATTTGAAGTAACACAGTGTGAAAGGCACTTTGGGAAGATTAATTTTCCCGTCATACAATGGTGATAAAGAACCTGGGGGAGGGGAGAATAATTAGGAGACTAATTGAGAGTAGGCAGGACAGGAGACAGCAGTGGCCTCAGGAAGATGCTGGCGGTGAAAATGGAAAGAAGAGGCTGGTGCCAAAGTCTGTGTTGAGAGAGACCCGGTTGCACTTTGCAGATGATCAGATGTCTTGGTGAAGGCGTGGGAAAGGGAAAAGATGATCTGAAGGTTTTGAGTCTGAGAAATTTGGAGGATGATTCAGTGGTTTGCGTGAACAGTCTCGTATTGCCCTCTTCCAAACTCTGCAGTCAGTGACTTCACACAGGTAGCTTGAAACTGGCCACAGCAGGAATAAGGAAACACTATGGAAATGAACCCTTGGCACAATTCAGGACCCCTTCCTCCCCTCAGAGACTCAGTTTACCAGCATCTTAAGAAATTCAACTGCCCGAAACATTCATGTCAGCAGGAGGGGCTGGTTTGGCAGACAGAACGAGCTTCACTTTAACCGTGAGAATGTGAGGTGTTGGCTAACCACAGAACGAGTGGAAGCTAGCCTCGGGGCAAGCGCACAAGGATAGAAATGCTGAAGCTGTAGGTACAATGAATCATCCAGGCAGAGAGTGTGGGCCAACAAGCAAAGGGCAGAGAATAAAACCCTCAGGCATGTCTTCATTTAGGACTCGGAGGGAGGAAAAGGACCCCTGGAAACAGATAAAACAATTGGAGAGATTTTGGGGAGAAATGAGAAAGTTTTGTGCCATGAAAATGAGGAAAGGGTGGGGGAGAGAGGGAGGGAGGGAGGGAGAGACAGGAAATGAAGAGAGCTGAGTGAGGTAGAGCGAAGGCTGCCAGATTTGGGGATTAGAAAGCCATCAGAGGACATTGTTTCCAGAGGATTGTTGCAGATACCAGATTCCTCAAAGCCTGGGTCCAAGAACATGTAGCTAATTTGTACAGCATCCCGTCAAACTTCCACTGCATTACAGGCTATACATAAATGCACTTTGATGCCCTTTATAAAGGCAAAGTACCTTGGAGATTATGTGATTGTATCTGAGGAAACGGGGTCATTTACTAATCTTTAAAACTTCATGGAGGCTGGGACCCTGTAACTCGCCACGAGAGGAAAGTGATATCTGTGCAGCGAAGATCGTGTGGGGCGGTGGGTGTGCGTGTTGGCCCCGCGGCTGCCTTGTCTTCTGCTGATGAAGGAGATAAGCCTACATGCTCTGGAGGGGCTGCGGAGCTGATGGCGTTGTGCGGGCACCAAGCCCACCTTTTGATCTGTAGCTGGTGCTGCCGTCATTTCCTCCAGGGCTCCATCCTATTACCCTTTGCCTGTGGCGATCAATCGCAGGGTCTCTGGTAACTCTGTGTTGGTCTCTACATGCTACAACGGTGGCAAAGTTGTTCTGAAGTTTACTATACCCAGAGTTGTGCATGAAAGTACCTGAGAGACGTCTCTACTTCCTGGTGACACTGCCTCTTTTGGGAAGGTGACGGATGGGAGGAAAGAAGGAAGAGGAGACATCCCACTTACGGAACGCCCACTGTCTCTTTATCTGTTGAACCCTATTAATTGAGTGCCTGTGAGGGCCAGGCCTTTTATATCTCATATAATTCTTCCAAGAACCTTTCCAAGGGCTGGGTTATGATCCCGACTGTTTGACAGGGGAGCACGCCCGTGCGCAATCACAGCTGACCTCTAGATTGACAGAATTCTCCAACGCTCTGGATACGTGATCCTCAGCAAGTGCTGGCGTCGTGACGTGTGGGCTTGACATTCAGTTGGTGTATTTAGTTATCTTGTATCTCATGTCATTACACTATGTTTGGGAGAAGAAATATCTTTTTTCCCCCTGATGTACAGGAAAAATACATTTATTTCACAATCCAGTATACACAGAAACCTACAAATTTCTAACTATAAGAAAAAAGGAAGTATCTTTTTATTTGCTTTCAATATGTTTTTCATTTTCTGTTTTTCTTTTCTCCTTGTTTGCCATCTTTTTGATTTTTTAAAAGTTCTTTTATTAGCTTATATTCCTTTATTAGGTTGCACTTTCTTTTACTGATGTTTATAACTTACACATTCTTTTAGTGTTGATCAGTGCTTACTCTAGAGATATCCTGCATCCATGACAATTTAAAGTCTAACTTAAACTCATATGTTATCATTTCCTAGACTCAGGAAACTTGAGAACATTTTAATTCCCATTAACCCCACTTTCAATGTATTTACTATGATTGCCATGTATGTTATTTTTATATGCATTTTAACCCCCATAAGGACATTGCTGTTTGATACTGCCAATGTTTATTTAGACAATTATGTTTTTGATTTATGTAAATTTGTTTAGTTAGATCGACCATTTGCACTGCTCTTCATTCTTCCCTGAACATCTGAGCTTTTGTCCAGGATCATTTCCTTCTTGTTTAAAGAAAAGCTTTCAGCGTATCCCATTGGAGTGGATGTGCTGCTGATAATGTCGGTTTTTGTTGAAATATTTTTATTTAAGCTTTATTTCTGAGGGTCTTTAAAAAATATAGAGTTCTAGATTGGCAGTTATTTTCTTTCCCTACTTCAAAGATGATTACTTCAATATTTTCTGTATTCTATTGGATAATGCTGGCCTAATAAAAATGAATTCGGGAGTTTTCTCTCTCTTCAATTTTTGGGAGAGTTTGAGAATTAGTGTTAATTCTTTAAGTGTTTGATTGAATTGATCAGATAGGCATCTGGTCCAGGCCTTTTCTTTGTTGGGAGGTTTGGGATCAGTAATTCAGTCTCTTGTTACGGGTCTGTTGAGATTTTCTATTTCTTCTTGAGTCAGTTTAGGTAATTTGTATGTTTGCAGGAATTTGTCATTTTTCTCCTTTTTTTTATGTCATTTGGTCTCTCAGTTTCTGAAAGGTGTTTATTAAAATCTCCAAACCACACTTGTTGTTTTATTGCATTCTCTTTAGACTTTTTTTTTTAAGATTTTATTTATTTATTTTTAGGGAGAGGAGAAGGGAGGGAGAAAGAGCAATGTATGGTTGCCTCTCACATGGCCCTCATTGGGGACCTGGCCTGCAACCCAGGCATGTGTCCCGACTGGGAATTGAACCAGGACCCTCTGGTTCCCAGCCCGTGCTCAATCCACTGAGCTACACCAGCAGGGCAGACTTTTTTTAAATATTGAAACGACATTGTTAAGTGCACATATATATTCATATTTTTTATTTTTTTGTTCTTTTTGAGCATTTTACCAATGTATAATGTCCCTCTTTATCCATTATTATGTTTTTCACGTTGAATTCTATTTTGTGTGATAATCATGCTGGCTTAGTTTTGGTTTAAATTTTCCTGGTTATCTTTTTTATTTCTTTATGATTTCTTAAAAGTTTGTCCTGCAAATAGCATAATGCTATGTTTAAAAAACATCCAATGTGATTGGTGAGTTCAATTCACATTTGTACATTTCCTGCTGTGTTAGTATTTATTTATGCTATTTTATTTTTACTGTAGTTTCTCTTTTTTTTCCCTTCCATGAAATTTTCTTGGACTGGCTTAAAGTTATTAATTGTATTTATGTTCTTCTTATAGGTACCTCTAACTTATTTTTCAGATTTATACTTATGTTAATTTCTTGTTACAGTATCATAAACTAATTTAATTACAACTATTTTTTTCCTTAAATAGGATAATCTTCATACATTTCTGATTCCTTTTGGTGATTGCTTTTATTAATCCACAAGGCCATCTTAACATCATCAAGAGTTTTAATTTTCAATTGTTACAAATATAGTTCTGATTTTCTTCTTTTCAAAAATTTGACAGTTATTTATCTAGACAACTTTACTGAGTTACTTTTTCACTCTTACTTTCAATATCTCATAGCATCTTCTGAATATACTTCTTTTCTTGCTAGAGAACTCCTTCTAAGAGTATTTTCAAAGAGGATCTTTGTGTGGTTACTTTTAAATCTTTGTATTATTGAGAATATATTTATTTTATCCTCAAATGATAGGCTGTAGATACAGCATTCCAGATTTGAAGTTTCATTTCTTTAACACTTCTTTAAAATATTTCTTCAATGTCTTCTTCTCAGGTTACCGCTGAGAAATACTTTTGTGAATCTGATTTTTCTTTCTTTGGCTACAAGACACCTTTAGTCTCAGAATCTGGTGGAATTCTTTCTGAGCCTTTGATGTCCTTAAATTTCATATCCATGTATGAGTTTTTTTCCTTATTCATCCCACTTGGCACTGCATGAGAGCTTTCCAACGGAGGTGTTATAACTTTTTTCCAATATGGAAAAATTTTAGTAATAATTTCTTCAAATAGTTCCCCCTTTCATTTTTTTTTTTCTCTCACTCTTTCTGGGGCTCCTACTATGTGACCACTGGCTATCCTACTCCTACCCTCCGCACCTTCTACATCTTCCTTATCCACTTGGAATACCCTTGGACACAATATTCCGGCTCAGGAATTTCTTCTTTGGCTGCTACTCCACCCACTTATTTGAACTAAAACACTTTCATCCCCAGTGTGATGATCAATTATGTGTCAGCTTGGCTTGGCTATGGTGCCCAGCCCTTTGGTCAAACACTAGTCTAGGTGCTGCTGTGAAGGTATTTTGTAAATCTGCTTAATGTTTACAGCCAGTTGACTTGAAATAAAGAAGGTTACCCTCAATAATGTTGATACCCCATCCCGTGAAGACTTGCAGAGCAAACGCAGAGAAGTAATTCTGCCTAAAGTCTGTAACATAGAAAGCCCACCTGCGTTTCTGGACTGCCACTGTGCCTTACAGACTCCAAACTTGAGACCGTGACTTTCACTCTTGCTGGAGTTTCCCACCTGTGGGCCTCGCCCGCAGAATTTGGGCTCGCCCGTCCTCACAGTCACATGATTCAATCTTCAAAACAAATTCTCTCTCTCTCTCTCTGTCATCTCCATCTCTCTCTTCTATTGCTTCTGTTTATCTGGAGTACACTGCCTATCAGCTCGGCTTCCCTCTTTAAAATGATAATTGCTTGCTCCCTCACAATTTCAACATCTTCCTTTATCTCTTTGAGGATATTTGCCATGCTTCTGCTAGATCCCTTTCCTGAGTTCATTAAATCTGCTTCCTTTGGTATAGACGGCTCAATGAGCTGTTATTCTTGTTTAAAGGGCCTGATGTATTTCCCCCCATGAATCACATCTCTTTCGAGAGAGATCAGTCCCTTTTCCATTTGTTCCTCTTTCCTTGCCAGGTGATGTGGCTCCTCAGGGGACTCTCTTCCCTCTACCTGTGGCTACTCTGACGTTACCCTTCACTTCTTGTGGGCACTGGGCTGGCTGGCATTGCTATTTTTCTATTCTGTTTAGATGATGGGCAGATACTCACTGTCTCAAGCAATGTCAGGAAGAGAAAGGGCAGAAAGCAGGAGGCTTTCCCGGCCACTCATGTTCACCTATGGCCCTGGCTCTCCTCCAGTCTAGGATGCCATTTTCCTTCCACACGGCAGCTGAGCCACATTTCATGTTCTCCAGTGAGCTCACGGTTGTGGTATTAGGTTTGGGGGCTCCACAATTCCTTCCTGCTCATGTAGTATCTTGGAATGTGGTTTAGGAGAGGAAGCAGCAACTGTGTTAGTTCACCATCTCATTGGTACTCTTTCAACCACTATCCTGCTTTGACTGATCGATGGACTGAATGTTTGATGGATGTACATATTTCCTGCTTTATAGCAGGCCAGTAAACCTTGGTTGTGAATGGGAATTTTGTATTTCTTTATACTGAGTGGGAAAATAACATTACCAATTCAGTCACACAAATAAAAATAAAGTATAAAGCTGGGTGGCATAGCTGACCTCCAATAGTCCTGTTGGAGCTAGTAGGATGCCAGGGGGAGGACGAAAGGGAGGCAGGACATTGTGTTTTAGGACCATTCTGTTGATGTCTCTGGTGCCCCTACATCAGCAGGCAAGGTGGAGAAGTGCTTCT
Organism: Micronycteris hirsuta; assembly: GCA_004026765.1. NCBI lineage: Eukaryota > Metazoa > Chordata > Mammalia > Chiroptera > Phyllostomidae > Micronycteris > Micronycteris hirsuta. The sequence goes on along the minus strand of PVJI01000953.1, from coordinate 193,690 downwards.
CTTCAGTCGTGACAACCTCCCTTAGTCCACTGAGGACAATGCTCTGGGATGCTGCTACCATCCACTTACTTGGTGACGCCCTGATGCCAGCAGCTGCCTTTGTATTTGGCATCATGCATGCCTAATATGTAAATACAAGCACAGTCAAGAGTTAGATATCAGGAGCCTCCGCCTGGGAAGGGACCCCGTGGAAAATCCCTAGATCCGCTCCCTGAGACCGAGGTTTCTTTAGAGACTGGCAAGCTCTTGGTGTAGGCAGTGCTGGCCTGAGCGAGGCTGTTTCTGTACAGACGAGGCTTTCAGACCATGTCTCATATCCACATCACGTCTTGGTCCAGATGCAGGCAAGGGACTGGTGAGCTGCCCGCAGGGACCCAACTCTGCCATATTTAACAGTGCATAAGAAATGGGAGCAGACATTAGAATAGTCTAATTCAATGCTGTAGCTGGCAGGCAGAACTGCAAGTTACGCATGGAATCGAGAGTGCGATAGTGTAGAGAAAACATTTCACCTGTCTCTCATACGGCGTGTTTCCAGATCTCCAGCAGCAACGGCCAGAACGGACATGTGTAAGAACTTATTCAATCGTCTGTACCCGGCAATGTGCTTAGTGTTTATCTCTTTAAGGTGCAAAAAAAGTCATGAGACAGGCATAGTTCTTAATACCATTAGACAGAGGCTACATCTGAGAATTAGAGGGACTGGCTTGTCCTGTGTCACACAGGAAGCCAGTGGCTGAGCTTGTGTGACTGCGGTGAGGGTCTCGGGCTTAACTCCTGGCCCTATCGCCGCTCAGGACTCGGGCCCTTTTGTCTGAAGGGTAGGCTTCAAGCACTCCCTAGGAGGTCGCTTGCTTTTGTGCTTTTTCTGAATTGTGTAGTTTTTCTTTTGCAAGATAAATAATATTTTAATGCAATATTAAAACATGGAAATTAATGCCAAAACATCCATGATGAAAAAAAATCAACATTTTAAAGACAAGAAATGACCCTGCATTTTCAAGTCCCCGCGAGTCTTACAAAGGAGCAGGGCACAGGACCAATGAAATGCTTCCAAATTCCATTCAGTCCATACGATTCTTACCAAAGAAAATGAAAGGATCTGACCTGCTAAACATCCTCAACTACTTGTGCACCAATTCCCTCTTCTGTTTAACAATTAGTCAAGGCGGGGCCCTGTGCCAGATGTTTGAGGAAAGTCAAGTTTAAAGTTACTCAGGATTCAAGGAGTCACGAAAAGTTGTCAACTATCAATTCTTTCAATTAAAAACAAAGAAGTAATCTGGAAAATATTAATGAGTTTGTTTCCATTAAAGCTAGCAAAGTAAAATTATATTAAATATTTGTTTTGGTATACACACAATATAATTTAAAGAAAGTTAAATAAAATGCTGTATTTTAATGGTTGTACTGTTAAAACTTGATGTTTCATATTGGTATTTAATATTAAAAATATTTTAATGTTAAGTTTAATAAACTGCTGTTTCAATAGTCCCAGTTTTTAGTTTTTTAATAGTTTTCTCCACCACTTGAACGTTGAAAAAGCACCATAAAAGTCACAAAGGCCCATCTGTGGGTGCACATCTTCCTCACCCTCAGGTCCTCATGGTGGCATCCCCTCCCCCACTCCAGTGGCATCTCCAACATTGTCCACCCGTGTCCCATAATCTCTGTGGTCCCTCGTATTTGAATCTGTCTGCATCTTGCATGGAGACTATCCAGAATCGGTAAAAACTACCACAACGTGCTCTTATTCCGAGCTGCTAAGCCCTTGCTAAACAGATTTCTTTGTAAAAAATGGCCTCGCTCAAGTTTCTCAAAAGGAAAGCACAAAGCCCAGGGAAAAGAGCAGAAAATGCAAGGTTCTGTGCTCGCCAGCGGGGAAAACGTCCAGGGTGGGCCGAGGCGAAGCGCCTGCTCAGCAGCTGGGGGCCGTGGGAAGGAAGATGGTGTAGTCAGGGTAAAGCAGTGCCGAGCTGGTCCACGAGCTCTCGACAGGGTTTCCCTGGGGCTGCCCCACTGACTCCTGCATTGCTTATTCCATAGGCCTTTATTTGCCTGAGCATCTGGTTCTACACGATTTAGTGTTTTCAAAAAAAACCCCGCAAAGGTACTGGAGAGGCAGGAACACGGGTTCCTTTCTTCTGCTGCCATGACTGGCGCCCTGCTCCTGGGCCTCTTCCATTTTCCCTTGGCAAGGAGCTGGCGTAAGTGCGGGCAGGCACTGCCAAGGAGCAGCTGCCCCGGGTCAGTGGGCAAAACGGCCAGACTTCAACTGCCCGGGGCTGGGGGTGGGGGGGCATGAAGCTGCAGGTGACCTTCAGAAATTCAGGGGCAGATGTAGGAACCCCCCAGGGTGAGTGGAGAGGCAAGTTCCACTTAGCTTTCCTTTTGCCCTTTTGGTATTTGGTGTTTTCCTCACTCGGGTCTAATGATCCTGGGCTGGAGCTCTGGGTCAGCTTTCTGAAGCGGAGGGGGTGGAATGTTTCGAGCCGGGCACATTTTCCGTTTCTCTTGAGCCCATGAGTGTTTACAGAGAAATGGGATCATGTGCTTCTTATTTATGTTAGACTCACCCAGGTGGACTCCCTGGGGTGTCTGGAGGAATCCAGCGAAACCATTCTGTGCATTTCTCTTTCACCCAGGAACTCCCATTGAGCCCAAATGAGATAGAAGTTCCAGGGAGGGTGGAGTGGGCCCGAAAGAGGGAGTGCGGGGATTGCCAGGTTTTACTCTTCGAAGCTGGTCGGGAGCCTCCTGCAGCAAGTCCTCCTGGCTCCTGGAGCATCCTTGGGAACGTCTAAAGGACACTCCTTTCGGGCATGCCCTGAATAGAGGAATGAGGAATGGAGGAAAAGAGAAACAAATAAACCCAACTCTGTCACCTCATAAACACGGGCCTCCGAAAAACTTCTGACTTCAGTTTGGAACGAAGTCAGAATGGATTCTTTTGCTTCATTCATCCTGAGAAATCTACCTGCGCAACCTTCTGTTTCAAAGAGCGCCTTTGAGATAATTTGCGGGTGGGGGTGGGGTGGGGGGAAAGCCTCAATAACATGATGCCTCCCCAATTAAAAAAAAAAAAATAGCTTCCAATCTAGCAAGACTCAGAAAAGCAGTGTGGTGACATCTCACCCTGGCCACAGGTGTAAATTTGGGGAAGCGGTCTGTTCCTAACTTCTTTCCTCCGGGGGTATGTTCAAGTCATGCCCACCAGTTGGGGGATAAGGAAGCTCTCGGCGCTGGCTACGCTGTGTCCCCCAGGCCGTGGGCTTTCCGGATGAGCTGGCTGCGCCTTTGCTGCAGGCCGGGGTGCCTGACAGTCTGGCTGGCTCACAAAAGAGAAAGTGGGCGTCTCCGTGGGAGTGAAGTACAGCCATCATCTCGCAGGGCTGCGTGCACGAGGGGTGTGAATAGAAGCGGGTCGCCGTGGAAGCCTGATGGTGGAGCTTTCTTGCAGTGAGATTCGGTTTCCATGGCGAGTCTTTTGAAAAGACGAGAGCAGTGTCTTCGCCCACTCGTGGGAGAGGCACAGTGAGGGCCGCCCTGCATCGGCGGCGCGCTGGAGAGTTGACGGAGCGCCCTGGGATCTGGGGCCTCGTTTTTCACAAAAGCCTGTGAAATCGGTAAGGATTACTGTGTCCATTTTTCAGAAGAGGAAACTGAGGCCCCGAGAGGCAAAGCGGCTGACTCCTGAGGGCACAGTGAGAAGGTAGGTGTGGTTGGAGGGTGGCTGTGGTTGCCAAGGCTGCTCTGCACAGCCGGGCTCGGCGGATGCGCCCGCCCAGCAAACCCAATTCTGCAACCACAGTTGGATGACTTCTCAAGTGGGAGCAGTACCTGCAGAGGGCATTTGGAGATGTGTGGGAGGTTTTGGTTTCAATCACTCAGGGTGGAGGGAACCATTAACATCCAGAGGTGAGGGCTGGGGGTGTTAACTGTCCTATCACCTGCAGCCCCGTCCCACAAAGCAAAGTCTTCTGCCCAAATGTTCAATTGCACCACCATCAAGAAACACAGAAGAGTAACTTTCTGTTTAAAAAAAAAATACATGTGGAGTGAATATTACATATGACTCTATGTGAGATAAAGAGGTTTCCCCTGCTGAAACGAACCTTTGAAAGTGACTGGGTTAGCTCTAAACTCTCACTTTTCTCTGGCTTTCTCCAAAGCACCCAGGAAGGGGCTCTGGCCCCCTCCCACTGGAACCACAGAAAGCTGAATGTCCTGTAATGCGCAGCCGCCTTGGGCTCTGTGCTCAGGGGCAGGGCCTTGCATGTCTGGAGCTGGTGGTGGTGGTGGTGGGTGGGGGGGACGCAGATCCTGCCTGCCTACAAAAAGGAATCTTGCTGTATATTCTGTGCTTCAGCCAATGACCAGAGAGGTTGAAGACAGGGGTGCCAGCCTTCCTCACTACCCCCTAAGAAGACCTGGTACCCACAGATTCCTCCATCAAGTTCAAAGCTGCTTTTCCGTGCAGCATGAGGTGGTTTCAACTGAAAGTGTTACAGTTGCGGGTGGCAGGGGAGAGGCGTTGAACACGCACGCGAACCTGTCTGTCACAGCCTTGAACCTGTCTGTCGCAGCCTTGAGCTGGTGAGGGCTGAGATGTAACAGTTTACTTGCAAACCCGAGAACGGTGCTGGCAGCATCTTAGCCCTTGGCTGGTTGTCCTGGCCAGCGGGGTTTCCTTACATCTGCTGCCGACTGCCTCCCCTCAGGCCCTGGGAGCTGAGGAGGAAGCCTGGCATTCTTTTCCCAATTCGTACTTACACTTGGTGACAGAAAGGGGCGTCGGTGTAGGTCAGGGTGGGACAAGGAAGCCAGTCAGTGCCTCCAGAGAATCCTAGTGGGTATCCTTTATCAGGCCTGCCATACACCTTACAATGAGCTGGGTTCCTCCCGAGAGCCCCAGGAGGCGGCGGTGGGTATTCCCGCTTCACCGATGAGGAAACTGAAGCTTGGAGAGGTATAGAGACCAACCGGGATGTCATGGCTTCTAAGCAGTGCAGCCAGCTCCCTCAGCACACCTGCCCACGAGAAACAGCCCCATCACAGGCATTGACCACCGAGGCTGCCATCTGTCCGCTGGGGCGAGAGGGGCTTGGCAGTCCAGACGCCATGGGGTTCTCGCTCATCGGCATGTCCTCTGTCTGGTCTGGTGCCTGGCATGTAGGAAATGCTTGGCAACTCCTGTCGAACGCAATGAGAAGTCTATGCTCTCGTTCCTATATATCTGTGCAGTACCAGTAATCACCTTTCATGATAAATTCTACGGCTCGGCTGCCTCACAGATGGAGGACATGCTAGATCTGGCGGGGGCTGGGTGGAGTGTCCAACAGGAGAATGGGGGCCCCAGTGTGCATGACCACTGGAGCTCAGAGGATGGGTGATAATGTACAGGGGACAGGGAGTGGCGAGACCCTCTTTCACAAACCCCTGAACCTAAAAGGCTCTCCTCTGCCCTCCCGGCCTTGCTCCCCTCCCCCGCACAGAGCTGGGACTGGGGCGGGGCCATGGAGGCATTTGGGCCAGGCACACAGTTTAAGGGGGCTCCAAACAGCCTCGAGGTGAATAAAATTTTAATTTGGGTTTAGTTGATTAACCAAGTTAATCGACTGGTTATTTAATCAACAAATTGAATAATCAAAATAACCCATGGTGAACAAATAAAGGCATTTTAAATAAAGGCAGGATAATAGCATCCGTGTTCTGTGTGGGACGAGCCCTATGAGAACTTGAAGCAAAAGGGAGCATCATTCCTGTGGATCCTGTATTTGTTTAAAATATTTACATTTTGTTTATCATGGGTTTTTGCATGGATTGTGATTTTTTAAAATGCTGAGTAAAATGTAATTCACCTTGATCACTGAGCTTTGGGGCGGCCCTTTCTGCTGTACGCGAGGCCAGCGCCTCACTTCCATCTCCCTAGTCCCCATCATGCTTGGGTTCCAAGGCCTCCCTCTCTGCCCTCTGACCCTGCCCCCCGGGCTCTCCACTGGCCCCTCCTGTCCTCTGAACTTGCAGGCACCTTCCGGCCTCAGGGCCTTTGCTGGGGCCATTCTCTTGGCCCTGGCCCTCCCCTCCCCCCCACACCTGGCTGTCCCTATCCCTCACCTCCTCTAAGTCTTGGTTCACTTATTTATTATTCTTTGCTGCTTCTTGTCCATCCCAGTGTGACTCCCACGGGGGCAGCTGTTTTCATCTGTTGCGGCCAGGCGTGTGGGGGATGCTCCAGAAATATATATATATTTTTTATTTATTTTTAGAGAGAGGGGAAGGGAGAGAGAAAGAGAGGGAGAGAAACAGCAATGTACGGTTGCCTCTCACATGGCCCTCATGGGGACCTGGCCTGCAACCCAGGCATGTGCCCTGACTGGGAATCGAACCGGGACCGCTTGGTTCCCAGCCCGCGCTCAATCCACTGAGCTACACCAGCCAGGGCCCAGAAATATTTGATGTGTGAAAGAATGAAGGAATGTGAGGAAGATGTCAAACTGCTGAGGAGCCTAAAAGCCACCGTTAGGAGCTTTCCTCTGAGGGACAGCGAGCATTGCAGGCTTCTGAGTGACGACAGGACTCTACGTGGCTACCGCATGAAGGCACTTTTCATTCCTACATGTCTCATTAAATCCTCCTGACAGCCCTCTCCCCTGTGTTTTACAGATGAAGGAAGCGGGACCTAAGGAGGTTAAGGAACAAGTCCAAGTGCAAGGGTCTTGGATTTCCACGTAGAACTGTCTGAGCTTTCATGGCGAGTTTTGACGTTTGTAGGCTGTGTTGGGTAAGGAAGGAAGAGATCGGAAGTCGGCAGGAAACCAAAGAAGTCATGAGTGAGGTGAGGGGGGAGAGACGTGATGTCCCGGAATGATTTCCCTGCCCCGCCGTCGTTGCCCAGCTGCGCTGCTCCACTGACCTGTCCTGGTCAGTTGGAAGGAGGTCAGAAGGGAGGTCGGACCTCGATGGAGAGCAGCTGGCAGCCAAGTCAGAGTCCACTCCACGAGACCGAACTCCGTGGGGAAAAATGTGCTCAGGACTTCTTTGCAAATGAGATTTTAATTTGGTTAGCAATGTCATCTTTTGTAATACAGACAAACCTGTGCTTAGGACACCAGCTTATTAACCAGGCCCTTGCCAGCAGCCCTTAGATCTGCTGGGACTGTCTGGTGGGTCGTTTAGAGGTCTCTGAGGGACAACGGCACTGTCGAGTAGAAAGAGCAACTATTAGAAGCCTGGGATAACCTGGGTTGTCGTCTTTGTTCTGCATGTTCCTTTGCCTTCCTGAGCCTGGGTCTGCAGGGATGTGATGAGACTAACCGCCTTCTCACAGGGCGCCGTAAGGATGGAACGGGGTGACGTGTTTGGGTACCCAGCATGACGCCTGGCATGCAGGAGGCACGTGCCGGTACTTGTATCCTTCCCTCTGTCTTCGTTTTCTAGTTCTTCTCCGATGCCTGGTCAGAGCGGGAGCAGGAAAAGGCATAAGGGCAAGATCTGGGAGTGGATGGCCTCCCAGGGAACATTGACCAATAGGGCTGGAGATGACCCTCGACCATTGTCACTGATTGTGCAACCACACATTTGGAAGTGACACATGGTGCATGTATCTAAGGAGTTGAAAGCATATTCACACACACACAAGCTTCTCGAACCTGGCAGAATTTCTGGGCAGGTATCACCATCTCCGTTTTTAAGAGGGGAGGGTGCCCGCACCCTTCCTGACTTCAGCTCTGCCCTGTCCCGTGAGCCCGCACTGCATGCAAGGGCAGGTGGCAAGTCAGTGACACAGTCATGGTGCCCGCACCTTGAAAGTCTCCGTCACCTCCAACACCTTCACCCAGCAGCGTTTTCTTATGGGGAACGTAGAACTTTCCAGGAAAGTTTTCTTGAGATGAATGACTGGAAAAGCAACTTCATCTTATGGGAATGAATGTGCTCTGGTAGAGCCCACGAGGGGGTTTGCTGCATTCCAGGGCTCGGAGGGGGCAAGTTGGGACATGACTAATCCATGTCGATGGTTTCTGACTAATCCGTGGAACTGAAAGTATCCTGAACCATTGGTTCTCCTTTCTTCTCCTTCCTTTTTTTGGTGGCAGGTTGTAGACCCAAGGCCATTAAAACGGACAACCCTTTGGAATGCGTTTGGTTAAGAAGAGGAACTGTAGACGCCAAGGTAGAGCGCATCCTTGACGAAAGCTGAATTGCAACTGAAGTGGACTTTAAGCGCTTTTAAGTGGCAGAACAACTGTTTGGCGGAGTGGCAGCGGGGAGGGTTCTGTTGCATCTCCTGAGTTTTCCTGCCAGGGGGGCAGCCGTGCTGGCTGGGGAAGGGACGAGGGCAGGCAGGGTCAAAGGGAAGGTAGATTGTCCTGTCTCCAAGCGAATGGCTTGGTTTACTTAAGACTCCACAGTTGTAGCAGTTTTCTGGTTGTGGTCACTCAAAGAGGGATATACCTCAGAATGTTTGGGGTAAAAGGCAAGGGGAGATGCAGACGGTTTATTTATCTGAAGCTAAAAGAGCAAGTGCATTTCTTTACATTTATTGGACCTCTGTCTGTAGGGTGAGAGTTTGCTTGAGCCGCCACAGCAGGGTGCCCCAGACTGGGGGCTTACCCAGCAGGAATGTATTTTCTTCCTCTTCTACAGGCTGGCAGTCCAGGATCACGGACTTGGCAGGGTTGGTTTCTTCCGAGGCCTCTCTCTTGGATCTGTGGATGGCCGTCTTCTCTTTGCCTGTCCTCTGCATGTCTGTGTCTAAACATCCTCACCGACGGGTGCACCCATGTGACTGGATTAGGGTCTGCCTTTCAGACCCCATTTTGTCTGAATTTCTGTTTTTTATAAAGCAGAATGACATTTTATCGTGGTATGGTGTTAGTATTTTGGGTACAATATCCCCTCTGTTCTCCAAGTGTTCTGTGATGCAGTTGTATCTTTTTTTTAAAAAAAGAATTTTTCTTAATGACCTCCTCAAGGGCCTGAGGTCCAGATACAATCGCATGGTGAGGTCCTGGGGATTAGCACTTCCACATATGAAATTCGGGGGGTAGGGGACACAGGCCATCTCGTGACAACATCAGAGCAGCAGCCTTCTGCAGTGAGGAGCCGTGGTGGTTGTCCGAGTCCTCACGGAGGTGAAGTGGGGGGCAGTGACACCGGCCGGGGTGGCTGACCGACAGGTGGGCAGATCAGGGCTAACCGGCTCCCTGGAGGCGAGGTGCTGGCCTTAGGCTTCAGAACTGACAGGCAGATCCTAATCATTCTTGGCTCCTTCGGCGGGCACCACAAGATGCTGCCTGCCTTCATCCGCCAGCAGAACCAAACGGGACAGAGGAGACGGGGCTGGCCCTGAGAGCCAGGGGCCGGACTCGCAGGCAGCTGCAGAGACAGTGGGGGTTGCATCAGTCTTGCCCGAGGCTGCTTCAGGGCTCCCACAAAGCACCCTTTGTCTGCGGCCCAAGGGGATGGTTGGTTTCATGAGCAAACCTCCCAGGATGGGGCAGCCGCAAAGCGAGTTCCCTCTCCTCGTGTGATGGGGCAAGAGCTGGCAGGACACCCTTTCCCTGGGGAGGGGAGCGGAGGGATCTGGAGCAGAGGTGGGGAGAGGTGCCAAGTCAGTGGGAGGGAAGCCTGAGCTGCAGGGACGAGGGAGAGAGGGGGAGGCAGGGGGGCCGTTCCAGCCCTGGCCACCAGCTGGCAGGGATGGGGAGGCCATCGAGGGGACTTTGCTAGCCTTCGTTCTACACAGGCCTGGACGGCTGCTCATGGGGGACACACACCAGGGGCACAGGAAAGAGTTAGAAACACTAGGGAGGCTCAACACGGCGTGGTTTCCAAACTGGAGACAGCTTTGGTTTGAACAGTGGGTTTAAGAATCTCCCATGAACTTAAAGCTCCAGGCTGGAGTCTTCTTCTTCGCTCATCCTTTACCTAATTCCAAGTTATTGAGAGCATGCATATAGATGGGTAGGTATAGGGAACGATAGCAGTAGATCGATATTTGGATTGTTTTCTCTGATTATAAAAAACACAGTGTTACAGAAAGTTTGATGTCTCTATACACACACACACATACTAGGTGGGACAAAAGTGGCTTACACTTGTTCAGGGGAAAATACTGCAATAATTAATAAATAAATAGTACAAGAAAAAACTGTTTTGTGCACTCACAACTGTAAGCCTACTTTTGTCTCACTCTGTATGCGTGCGTGTGTGTGTATACGCACATGCAAAGCCACAGAGGGAAAATGCAAAGCCATGTATGGATTTGGAGATAATCACTACACAGAGTTTCGGCGTTTAGTTCTCAAAGATTATCCTTTTGTAGTTATACAGATACATGTGAATGTGTAAACATATTTATACAAAATTAATTTTATAAAAGGGATCATTCAATACATACTTTCCACTTAATATGTTTTGAACATTGCTGACACGTTTCTATATCATGATTTTTAAGTGACTGTTTAGTAGTCCATTGGATGGATTAACCACGATTTCTTTAATTCTCTATCATGGGGCATTTTCTCCACCATTATAAACAAGACTTAACTGAGTGTTCCTATACAGACCTTCCCATGTCCTGTTTTGTAACAGATGTGAACTTAAGCCTTGGATGCCTTTGAACTTCTGAACCATGGCTGGGGAGGAATTACCAAGTGCGTTTGGGAGCCGAGTTGCCCAGTGGGAATCAGGAGAGGGATCCCGGAGCCCAAAGACTGCTGTGGCTCTGTCCCAAACAAACCCAGTTTCCATCTGGATGAATAGAAACAGTGTCTAGAACAGTGTGTCAGGCTGTGTCTGGAGAACTGTGCAATGGTCTCACGTTAGGGACAACAGGGGAAATGGAGAATGGGAGTTTGCTTAGAGAAGGCCACAGGGTGAGGGGGTCTTCAGGGGACCCCTCAGAGCAGTTTTAAGTTTGCAGAATGAAGGTTGCTTTTGGCCACGGAAAGTGTGGACTTGAGTTTTTCCATTCATAATGGGCCCAACTGTGGGAGAAGGAACGCCAGCGACTGGTTGGGTTGAAGCCTGGTGCCTTTCTATAAAAGAAGTCGAGATGGCAGGTACAGGAGCTCTAAGTTTATTGTCTGTTGTCCTTTGTGCCTGGCTTTCCTACTGAAGATTACCTCATGGTCTCACATAAGAGTTGGAGCTCCAGTCATCAGATCCTTATTTCAGGCAGACCTGATATTGCTCAGAACTCGTCGGTATGGCCACTTCGTAGTTACAATATCAACGTATTTCCAAATGAGTGGGCAAGTAGCTACTGTCTCTTGGCCTCCCTGGATCATCACCCAGATCCAGCAACTAAAGAGTTAACACGGGTCCCAGCAGGACTCTTCAGGACTTTGCTTAGTGCTAAGGCGATTGGTTGAACAAGTTCAAAATTGCCCGCTGTGGAGAGCAGGAGCAATATAATGGCGTAGAGTACATAAAACAGAGTGGAGTCACTCCTGTCAACCACGATGGCTGCCAGTCAGCTATGACACTTTGGTTCAAGAGGGAAACCGCCTAAGTCAGAGCAGACACGTCTGGCAAGGAGACACACATGAGATATCTGCACACCTGATTGCAACAGCTGTGACTACGGAGCAGGACCACCCACAGATAGGCTTCTGGGGGAATGCCCCACTTGGCATCAGGGGGGCCAAGACACTTATTGAAAGGCCCAAAAGGGTGGAGTCCACCACTGTAAAGGTATAACTGAAGCAGGCCCCCAGACCACTGCTGAGACAGCCGAGCTCCACACCCCAGAGCGCTGCTCCACGCCACGCTGGTCTCCCTTGGCATCAGCTGCCAGATGCTCTGCCCTGCTGGACTGAGGACTTCGCCTGTCTTGCTGCCCACCTGGCTCTGGAGATCCTTTCTTGCAAGACGCTGACGACTCCCTTGCCAACCTTGCTGTCTCCCGGACCTGCAGACTGAGACTCTGGGACTCGGGTTCGTTATCCCCCATTGATTGCTGTGTGTTGCATTTTATATTTCTCCCAGTATCAGAGTGTGAGTAGGATATGAATGTATGTTGATGTTCTACTTTGAGTGAACCTGCCTTCAATAAAAGCTGAGTGAATCGCATAGTTACTGTGCGTGACTCTTGTCTATTCCTTGGTGCCTGGCTGCTCAGCAGGCAGCTGGTCGAGCCTCGGTCTCGACTGACTTATGGGGAAGACTATATCATGAACCTACGCTCGAGGCACCCCCCCAATTCTAGGTATAAAGAAGAGAGGGACAACTAAAAGGGCTGATTTTCCAAGTAAGCTGGCCTCCTTTACGGAGTCTTTCTCACAAGTACCACCCATCCCCTTCTTACAGCTCATTGGCCATTCCATCTGAAGTGCAGGCTGGGAAATGTAGTTCTTTAGCCTTCGCGATGTCATCCTTCCAACAATACCAAGTTCTCTTCTAAGGAAGCAGGAGTGTTGGGCAGGCAACCCTACTCCCAAAAGCAAACTCTATGGGGACTGCAGTGGAGGAGGCTCAGTTTTTCCTACCGCAGTGTGCACACTGTCCCAAATCATGGGGGAGATAGTTCTCTTCCATTACATTTGCTTCTTAGGGGGGGGTGCGTGGCGATGTGAGGAGGGAATGGAAGGATAGAATAGGAGGAGTTATGCAGTTGGGAGGTTGGATCCAGAAAGAAAAGGTGCTGCATTTGTACCTGAGTCTACTCGTCAGGGAAAAAACCTGATGGTCCCCCCTGTTGACAGCAACTGCCTAAGAAACCCCTCTGATAGCTTCTGCAAACAAAAACAAAGAAAGAAAACAAAAACAAACCTCCCTTCAAAGCTGGTAGGAGTGTTAATTAGAAGGCAATTTGGCAGCATTCAGCAAAACGAAAAATTCACGCACTATTTGACCTAGCAAACCCCCTTCCTGGAATCTCTCCCTAAGCAACACTCGTCCGCTTGTGTGAGGGCGGAGGCACCAAGACGCCAACCGCAGCGCGGCCTTCCACAGGGCAGACTGCAAACTTACGGCCGTCTATCCTAGGGGACTTGTCAAACCAACCGAGGGTATATCCGTTCTAAAGAGTTGCAAAAATGAAGTAGACTTCGTAGATCATAGAAAAATCTCCAAAATGCATTTGAAGAGAAATACACATGTTGTCTAACAATTCGAATGCAAGTTCAGTACAATATGCTAGTGTTGCTGAAGAAACCAGTGCGCATGCGTCCGTGTCTGTCTGAAAGGCAACTGGGTGAGGGCCCTGCACTGTTGACAGTGGAGGGGGTGGGAGGCGAGAGTTGAAGAAACTTTTACATTTTGTTCTGTACACTGTTTGTCTTGAAATTGGAGCATATTTTTGCATTGCTTATGCAATTAGAAAAATAACCTCAGGATGACACAGTAAACCGGGACTCTTTGGAGTAGGCGGGTAGACAGATGCATCAGGAATGGCAGGTAAAAAAGAGTGTTGCATTTTCAGTGCAGTATAAAAAGAACGTGACAACATAATAAACCTACAAGCACCATAAACGAAAACAACGTAGAGGGCACACACCGTTTTCATTATGGGGCAGGACCATTCTTGGTACGCTGCATATATTAACTTCTTTAATCTTCAAACCATGGGATCAGTGCTGTTATGCTTTTTCTGTAATAGATTAGGAACCAAGGCACAGGTACAGGAAGTCAGTTGCCCCAGGTCACGTGGATGGTGAGAGGCGGCCCGAGGAATCGAACCCCGTTGTGCTGACCACGGAGGGCATGCTCTTAACCTCACGGAACGTTGCCTGTGGGCCTTTGCCATGTTGCCTGTAGTTTGCAGAGCCTTTTCACAGACACGAGCTCATTGCGTCCTCGGAGTGCTGTGCGATTCATTGCCCACCCCTTTCGGGCAAGACGCAAGGCGGGCGGCCTTACAGTTTTACTTGCCCACGCTTGGTAACTCATATTCCTCGCTGCGCACGAGCTCTTCTTACTCTTCACGGTCTTCATTGTGCAGATGGAGAAACAGGCTCACAGTAACAGGGTCACATCATGTCCCCAGATTTACACGGCGGGCGGCTTAATTTGGGTTCTTCCAAAGCCAATCCCTCAATGAGGATTTGGTTGTAGGTGGCTTATTTGGGAGGAATGGGGACATGAGCTAGGGGACTGGGGAAGTGAGGCAGGTGTGTCAATTACCCTTATAGTGCAGGGTCCTGGGCTTCATCCTGCTGAGGGGCCTCTGACACTGTGTGGAACAGACCCCAGGGGCGGAGGGGCTGCGGGAATCTGTGCACTGCCTGAGGGTCATCACTCCCCAGCACTCCCCATCTGCCCTGAGAGGACTCAGAGCTCTCCTGGGCTCAGATGTCTCTCCAGGCCAAGGTCCAGGAAGCTGTGAGCTTGCCCTGGGGCCGCCCTGGTGACCTCCAGGTGGGCCTGGCAGCTGTGGCCCAGCCATCCCCATTCCACCGAAGTGGGTGAGTGGAGCAGAGCTGGGGTTGGAACTCAAGCCTGTCTGATGTGAGGGCCCCAGGCTCCTAGGCCCAGAGCCCAAAGGGCAGGTTCCTGCCAAGCCTCATGCGAGGCCATCCACAGGTGCGTCAGAGGAACCCAGCTGTATGACTCCCGGAGACAGAGCTTCAACACGACCCCTGCGGAATCACTGTGGGAGCTTGCTGGCTGCTCATCTGCCCTGGAGAAAAAGGGAGTCCACGGGCAGGAAGGGAGCCTTGCATGAATTCCTGTGCCCCCCTGCCCCTACGCCCTTCCCTGCAGCCACACTGGCCCCGGTCCTTTCCCTAAAAGGGCTTGCTGGCTCCTCTGATGGCTGTCTCACCCTCAGCTTTTCAGGTCTCTGCGCCACTGCTCGAGAGAGGCCTCTGCGCCACACTCTGCAACTGTACCCGTCTCCGTGCTCCCGAGCACTCAGGTGCACTGACGGAGGAGGCGCTTCCACTCTGCCTCCGGGCTCTTGTCTTTCTCTTGCGCTGGAGTGTGAATGCTGAAGCATGCACTGGAGCACAAGCACTAGAGTGTGAGCACTGGTGCGTGAGCACTGGAATGTAAGCATTGGTGCATGAGCATTGGTACGTGAGCACTGATGCATGAGTACTGGAGTGTGAGTGCTGGTGCATGAGCACTAGAGTGTGAACACTGGAGTGTGAGCACTGTAGTGTGAGCACTGGTGCATGAGCACTGGAATGTAAGCATTGGTGTATGAGCATTGGTGCGTGAGCACTGATGCATGAGTACTGGAGTGTGAGTGCTGGTGCATGAGCACTAGAGTGTGAACACTGGAGTGTGAGCACTGTAGTGTGAGCACTGGTGTACCAGCACTGGTGCCTGAGCACTGGAGCATGAGCACTGGGCACAAACTGGTGCACGAGCACTGGCCCAGAGGCAGCGTGTGGCACACGACAGCCCGCCTCGTGCTGGGCCCCCAGCACAGGCTCGCTTACTGAAGGAGTGAGAAGGCGGGGGGAAGGCGGCTTAGGGAGGGGTAAGAGCATCCCACAGAGAGCCATGCTGTGGGGACAGCAGAAACAGTCACAAAAGGGATTGTGATCACCACCAATCTGTCCTAAATATATTTTTATCAAGGCCCTGTGCTCCTCAACCTTTGTCCCAGCCTGGCCTGGCCTTGCTGGCCAGGCAGGCAGCCCTGCTGGCCTGGGTGGAGCGGGGCCGGATGTTTGGGAGGCCCTGAGTTCCCTCTCTGGTGGCTGGTGTGAGCTGAGATGCCCCAGAGCAGGAGGCACGGCGCCAGTCCTGCTCTGACACGGGCAGCCCCTGGCTTCCTGTCGGAGCCCACAGCCGGCCCCGAGGCCCAGAGAAACTAGGCAAACAGTGAGCTCTCTGTTGCTCTGCAGGTTGTCCCTTCTGGAGGGACTGTCATTGGCATTTCCTGCTCCCATGCAACCCTCGGCTCTCCGGGGCCCTGTTCTGGTTACTGACCCCCTGAGAGGGGAGCGTCCTTTCCCGCTGGGCCCCAGGTCACCACCTGCTCCCTTGCCATGGCCTTCTTGAACGGCCCCATTGTCCCCTCTTCCTGGCCCCAGGCATCCTATTCCCTTGGAAAACCACCAGTAGCTGCTGTTTGCTGAGCAATGCAGCCAGGCCCTGTGATGTTATTACCTCTCCTAACCCTCAAGCTCCCCGTGAGGCCGGTGCTATTACTCACCCATTTTACAGACGGACATCAATGATTTTCATCATCGATTGAGGGATTTCTGCATGCCAGGCAATGTCCTGAGCACTTCGCAGCTGTGGCAGATCCTGTTCTCATTGCTAAGTGCTTGTGTTCTTCCCCGTGGGACAAACACACTGCCCACCTTGCTAATGCCACGTAGGACTTGCTTGGCTCATGGAACAGGATTGGAAGGGACAGGCTCCTGGGCAGAAGCTCCGGGAGCCCTCGCCAGGCCTGCCCTTCCTTCCTCTGCGCCAGCTGCACCAGGCGCGGGGAGGGTAGATCTGGCTGTCTGGTTCCCAGAAGAAAGACGTGCAGCCAAACCACAAAGAACATGTAACAGGAGCGAGAAACAAACCTTTGTTGTTGTAAGCCGCTGAGATTTGGGGGTGGTTTGCAGCGTGATCTAGCGAAAGCTGGTGGATACATCGTGCATTACTGCCATTAATCCCACGAATAGCCCTGGAGGTAGGCATTTATGCACCCCTTTTCAACATTAATACTATAACCCCACTAAATCCTGGCAAGGGAGGCTGTCCAGCTCCGTCTCCATGAACAGTCAACGTGAAAGAAACACAGGACAAAAGCCAATCTAATGAAAAGGGAAGTTTATTCTTGCATCTTCAGAAAAAAACTTAAAAGGGAGGGTCCACATGAAATTCTTCATCAAATTCCTTCTCCTCTCCCACTCCCCCTTTCTCCCACAGCTGCTCCCCGGCAGGTCCCGGACTCCCCCCGACCTCGCACCCACCCTGAGCACCCATTGCGTTTCTCTCCTCCTCCCTCTTCCTTCTCTTCCTCCCCACCAAAGCAGACCAAAACTGTGCCCAGTGTTTTATAGACATTTATCTCATTGAGTCCTTATTTCCACTTGGTAAGATAACAAAACCCTTGCTGGATGGACAAGAGAACGAAAGCAGAGAGCAGCCGAGAAACCTGCCCAAGGACATAAGCCGAAAAGTGACAGAGCGGAGGTTCTGCGGGAACTGCAGAAGCAGTTCTGCTAGTGGCGCCCCGCGCCATCCTGGACCCATGCCGCTGGCTCACCATTCGTAAACCTCCGGTGGTGTCTCGGGCTTTTGTGCACATTTGCAGCCCCGAGCATTCCCCAGGAGGCCCTGGGCCACTACCCCCTGCTTCTGTCTCCAGCTTCACCCCCTCTCAGACCAGCCCTCAAGCTTACACGGGCTCACTTCTCTCGGCTCGCCATGGAGCCCCCTGATCCCCTTCCTTCCAACCCTGCGTGAGCATGCGCTCTGTCCCTGCTCCTATGGCTTTGCCTGGCGAAGGGCCTGGGTCCCGCAGGGCTTTGGCCTGGCTTCTTCCAGGAGGCTCGGCTCATTTTCCTTGTTACTGCCCTGTATTGCATCTCTTGGATTTCACATGTGTTCCCGTGCTCAATATATATTTGTTTAATGAATGGATGGCTGATATTTATTTATTCAACGCATATGAAACGCATTGGTGGATACTCTTATGACTTGGCGATGATTTCTGAGTCATGGTTCCCGGCCACCTCTGGGCTCAGTATCTGTGGTCAGTGGCCCAAAGCCTGGGAGCGACCACATCTTCCTGCCTGGTACTCAACGATTTCATATTTGTCACATGAGCTGTTTCACCTTTGTTGCCTCCAAAGCAGACTAAAAGAATCTTGGATACCCCTTGTCTGGAGAACTCAAGAGTCCTTTTTTCTGCATAGATATGTTTCACGCACTCACGAAGCCTTCCAGTCACGGCCAGCGCCCAGGGTCCAGCCCACCCCATCTCGGAGAGCCCACAGCCCAGAGGATGACTTCCTGGTGGCAGCTGTCACAGACTTGTCTTGTAACATTCTCTGCACCTCAGGCACCCACCATGACAACACAGGTATTTGTTTCCTTTGAGGGATAACAAAATTCTTTCACAACTTGCTGCCAGAAAGGAAAGCAGTGGGAGGTGTCCCCGAGGGTCTTTCAGCTTTCCCCAGGACCTCGGAATTGTCACATTTGCTGCATCGGAGGGGCAGGCTGTGGGCCCTGCACCTCCCCCGGGTCAGGAGATCCTCCTGCACTTGGCACAGGGAGTGGTTGGGTGGGCTGGGGCAGCGCGAGTGGGGAGAGCCTGCCATGCTGCTCCTTTAGGTTACAGCCGCACGTACCAGTACACGCTTCAGACCTGTGCCTCGGCTTACCCCAAGTGCAGACTGACGCGAGGACGGGCTGGCGGGGGGACGTGCGTGTGCAGCGCAGGGAGGCCCTGCTCCCGACAGGGGAGATGCCTGCCGGGCCCCAGCAATAGGCCGCATTGATGTATTTTGGACTCGAAATCAACAATCCCTCAGCAATTTGGAGTTTCTGCAATGGTAAGTGCACACTGCTCGTGGGCCACGCCCTGTGCTCCAGGCCTTCAATGGGCAGGTCTCACACCGAAGCCCAGTGGCCTGGAGAGCTAGCTCTTGAACGCTGCGAGGGTGGGTGGGGGGACCCACCCCTGGAGTTTCTGATGCGAGAGTCGGGGGCAGGTGAGAATGTGCCTGTCTGGCCTATGTGTGTGCATCTCACATCCTCGGGGGAAAGGAGACTGCGCCATCGGAGCACGTGCAAGGGGACAGGCCCGGAACCTGCAGGGCTGGGTCCGTCCCCTAGCCCAGCTCAGTTCCCAGCCTGCTCTTCTTCCTGAGGACACTCGATCTTTCTATCACACTTACCCGCCCTGGAAACTTTGCTCTAAGACAAGCCCACCCGCCCCCAAACGCAATCCCAAGGCCTTGAAAGACCTGGTTCTCGTGGAGCCTGTTGATCCTTTATTTTCATGACAGTGACCAGCCGGGGAGATTCAGCGCCACTGCAAGTAATAACAATCCGCGATGGCAAATCAACTCATTGGCAGAGCCGGAGCTCAAGGTCGGATTTCTGCCCGGTGGGGAGCTCCCGAGGCCACAGCCGGCTTTAATCCTTGTGCAGAATGACTAGGGACAGAGTTCTGAAACAGTCGGGCCATGGCAGCCTTCCTGTTGCTGCCGCGTTCCAGCGGCCCCTACCTGTCAGCGAGGCTGGGGAGGGATGGACAGCGTTTGCTCGCAGGGGTCTGGCAAGTGGCCTCACTCGGGCACCGCGGGGCCTGCCTAAAAGCTGCTGAATGACAGCTGCCAGACAGCTGGGAATCTGCAGCCCCAGAATGGGTCAGCTGCAGGAGACAAGGAGAGTGGAGTTTTTTTTAACTGCACAAGCTGAGAGAATGGCATGCAACATTTGGCCTTGCATGTGATTTCTATACAATGCAGACGTCCTACTGAGAAAAGCCTGTGAGCACAGATCCGTCTTTTCGAGCCACCTTGGAACCCGTGGACGGCATGAGATGTCATCATGCTACTCAGTGTGGCCTGCAGTTTTAAACGTATGCATTGTTTATTTCTGGAATTTTGCATTCACTATTTGCAGCCTGCGGTCAACAGAAGGTAACTAAAATTGCAGAAAGTGAACTTGTGGAGGATGGGGGAACCACTGTACAGAGACACCTTCTGGGTTACTGCCCTATCCTAAAAAGTCCTGTGCGCGTGTGCGTGCGTGCCCCTAGTCTACCTCGGTCAAGTTCTCCTAACGAGGAGCACCTCCCCTCCCCTCCCAGGTGCTTTGAGTAGGATTTGGGAGGACACGTGGAAGTAGTGGTGGGATGGTAATATCAGAGGTAGAGGTTATCCACCAACTCATTTGATGATTTGTGACCTGCGACAATGTGAGCCAGCCAATTCATAACCATTTTTTTAAAAGATTTTATTTATTTATTCTTAGAAAGAGAGGAAAGGAGGAGGAAATGAGGGGGAAAGAGAGGGAGAGAAACATCAATGTGTGGATGCCTCTCGCACGCCGCCAATCAGGGACCAGGCCCGCAGGGACCAGGCCCGCCACCCAGGCATGTGCCCTGACTGGGAAACGAACCAGCAACCCTTCGGTCCACAGGCTGGCGCTCAATCCACTGAGCCGCACCAGCCAGGACCATAACCATTCTTGAAGAAATAACTTAAAAGACATGTTGTTTATGAGGGCTCTCACATCTAACAATAATTCTGTTGAGGAATGTAAGAGAAATAAAACACTTTTGCTTTATGTCTTGCACTGTCTTTGGTCCGTCAGATTATGACTGAGGAGGGAGATGTCAGGAGTGGTGTGGGGGAGGTCTTCCAGTGTCAAGTGTTGGCCCTCACCTTTCATTCACTGGGGGCTGGCACCCCTAGAGGTGGTCTCAGAGGTGGCTGACCTTCCTTCCTGAGCTGGGAGGGTGGGGTAGGGTGGTGGCTGACCTGCAGCAGGTCCCATAAACTGAGAAGGCGGCCGTTTGTCCCCTACAAGTCCTCACAGGCCGTGGTGTTCTGACCCTTTCTCCAGTTGTGTGCCAATGCAGGGCGCCCAGCCTTCAGCAGTTGTTTGATGGCCCAGGCTGAGTTTTAGCAACAGCTTTCCTGATGGGCGCCTTCCCCGGTATTATTGCTTCTTCCTTGGCAGTGATGATCATTTAAAGCTATTTTCTCTCTTTGTTCTATTGTAGTAGTCTCTTGTACTTCATGGCAGTTATTTTCAAAATGGTCTCTCAGAATGGGCCGAGGGACGTATGTGTGTGTGTTGGGGAGAGTGGGTATTATGTATACAGGCAACGGGGAAATTTTCTCAAACTCTGACGGTCTGTGAAAGATGAGAGATCTGAATTCAAATGACTAGACTGAGAACCACCAAATTTCAGACTGCAAACAGCCCTTAGGAAACATGTATTTTACAGACAAGGAAACAGAGGCCAAAGGGGAAATTGACTTGCCTAGTGCCCCACAGCCCGTGAGCATCTGGGTGGAGATGTAGGCCGGGTCTTCCCATTCCAAGTTCAATGTCCTTCCTACCTCCTCGTTATCTAATTTCCCTTTGATCACCAGAGCACTTTCATTTCCAGTGGAATAGTTTCTTACCTGCGGTGGCACACCAATTTAGGAGGCATTAAAAATGTACCAGCATTTACATCGACAGAAGAAGCATTTTAAAAACTATACAGCATCCGGGAGTTTCCTGAAGTTTTCTTTCTTTCTTTCTTTATTTTTTTAACTGTATTTTATTAATTATGCTGTTACAGTTGTCCCACTCTTCCCCCCTTCTTTCCCCCACCCCCTTACCCCCCCTTTCCCCACCCTTTAGTTTTGTCCATAAGCCATACACATAAGTCCTTCTGCTTCTGCACTTCCTATACTATTCTTAACCTCCCCCTGTCTGTTGTCTACCTACCATTTATGCTACTTATTCTGTGCCCCATTCCCACCCTCTCCCCCTACCACTCCCCTGTTGATATTCCTCCATACCTTATATAACTCCCTTTAACATTTCATACAATAAAGGCTGGGTGGTAATGAACTCCTTGAACTTGACCTTATCTGAGAAGCACTTTATCTGCCCTTCCATTCTAAATGAGAACTTTGCTGGATAGAGTATTCTTGGATGTAGGTCCTTGCCTTTCATGACCTGGAATACTTCTGTCCAGCCCCTTCTTGCCTGTAAGGTCTCTTTTGAGAAATCAGCTGACAGTCTTATGGGAATTCCTTTGTAGGTAACTGTCTCCTTTTCTCTTGCTGCTTCTAGGATCCTTTCCTTATTTTTGATCTTGGGTAATGTAATTATGATGTGTCTTGGTGTGTTCCTCTTTGGGTCCAACTTCTTTGGGA
>PVJI01000953.1:0-171790 GCA_004026765.1 Micronycteris hirsuta | reverse complement strand
GTTCAGACAAGTTTTCAATCCCTTGGTCTTCCTCCTCTCCCTCTGGCAGCCCTATGATCCATATGTTGGGCCGTTTACAGATGTCCTGGAGGTTTCTGAGCCCCTCCTCCGTTTTTTGAATTCTTGTTTCTTCATTCTTTTCTGGTTGGATGTTTTTTTCTTTCTGCTGGTCCACTCTGTTGAGTCCCAGTTTCCTTCTTATCCCTATTGGTTCCCTGCAGATCTCTCCTCGTTTGTTCAAGCAATTTCGATAATTTTTCGTTGAATTCTGTGAGCATCCTGATTACTAGGGTTTTAAACTTTGCATCTGATAGGTTTTCTAACTCTTGGTCAGTTAGTTCTGGAGCTTTGATCTGTTCCTTTCTTTGGGCCATTTTTTTCCCCTCGGTGCACCTGTTACTGTAAGGAGGGCGGAGCCTTGGGGTTCACCTGTGCAGGGAAACTCACGGTCACTGTGTTGTGACGTAGCCTGTGGGGGCGGGACCTGAGAGCACAATGGCGCCTGCTCTGCTCTCCGCACCCACACCGCCTCCCGCAAGCAATTTGAGCCCCTCTGCGCTGGCTCCGGGGGTTGCTCTGGGGTCGGTGGACAGGCCGCACAGCTCCAATCCCCCGTGGGTCTCCCCAACAAACTCTCCTATGAGGCTGGTAGTTCCTCCCGCCACAGACTCCACCCCCACAGGTGCTCTCAATCTGCACCAATGGGTTGCGCCCTGCTTTCTCTCCTGATTTGTCTGCACTCGAATGCAGACCTGCCCAGTCCACCAGTCTCGGCCCCGCTGGGTCCAGATGAGCTGGGTGCTGGCCGCGCTTTGGTCAGGCCCCCCGTCTCGGTGTGCTGCAGCCCTGCGGGAACCGCCCCTCTAACTGCGGTCCTGCTGTCTGCTCACCTGCTCGCCGCGGGGTCGCCGAGCGCTCTCCCTCCGCCCTACTCCTCCCGGCTCACCAGACTGGATGAATGTATCTTCTTTAATTCCTTGGTTGTCAGACTTCCTCTCAATTCGATTTTCTCTCAGATCTGGCTGTTTGTTTAGGTAAATTTCTGTTTTTTTTTCCTTGTTTGGCTGTGCAAGGAGGCACGACGCATTCACCTATGTTGCCGTCTTGCCGGAAGTCAGTTTTCTTTATTTTTATGCCCTGCCCCACCACTTATTAAAGCTTATTAAAGTCTAAAAAATGTATAAGGAACTACTTAAGCTTTCACCATGGAAACGATTTGGCAGTTCCCAAATGAGATTTTTTTTGGTAACACCAGAGAGTACTATAAATCAAAGAAAAAACATTTCACCTGTTCTCAAGTTGGAAAGAATCAAAGGAATGAGAGGCCATCTGGGCTGGGGGTGGGGGTGGGGGTGGGGGTGGGGGTGGGGCATCTTACACTTGGCAGCAGGAACCTCAGGGTCAGCAGTTCTGGACTGAGAAAGAGCAAGTTTAAACCTTGAACTCAGATTACAGGATGAACCTTGGCCCCTGCTCGTAATAACTAATTTCTCCTAAGTGAACCTTTCCTCCATTCAGTCCTCTCATCCTAGCGCAGCACTTTACAGCATACGGATTACAGCAAGAATTTCTCCAGGCAGCCAGGAGTGTTCTAACTTATTACTTGAAGAAGAGTTCAGGTTGAATTTGATCCCTGTGCTCCGCTTGGGTTCATTAATTTCTCAGAGCACTTACACCTTTATTAATTCACCTGACTAGTGATGAGCTTATGTCTAAGCGGTTTTCTGTCCTGACATAAAGCTTACTAAGGATAATGAATTAAAGTCATGAACTACTGTGAAAACCAGTTCTGCTTTGTATGGGAAGTGTAGGGACTTACTGAGAAAAGCACTGTGCACACTGTAGATGCTTATCACATCAGAGTTTTTATTAATCGCTGGTAGTGACTCTTTGGGATTGGGTTTCGGCTCAAGGTTATAGCTGCTGCAGTCTTGGCCTAGTAATTCCTACAGTTATTCAGTTACATTAAGCCAACCTTTTCTTTTTAAAAAAGATTTCTCCCTGGATAATACTCCCAGGTCAGGTAGACCAGTTGAAGTTGATAACGATCAAATCAAGATGTTAATTGAGAACAATCAATGTTATACCATGTGGGAGATAGCCAACATGCCCCAAATATCCAAACCAATAAAGTTATTGGTGAAAATGAAAAATGTGTCCTTTATTTTATGGAAAAACAATGTGGACTTGTTGGCCAACCCAATACAATGTAATTGACTATATGTCCTATTCCAACCCCTGCATTAGGTATTGCTGTTCTTTACATTCTCATGAGTATTTTGTAACTACCAGTCTGTACTGCACAATCCCTTCACCTTTTTCAACCAGCCCCCCAACCCTCCTCTCCTCTGGCAACCACCAGTCTGCTCTTTGTGTCTATGAGTCTGTTTCTGTTTGGTTTGTTCATTTATTTTACTCTTTAGCTTCCACATATAAGTGAAATCACATGATATTTGTTTTTCTCTGCCTGACTTATTTCACTTAGCATGATACCCTCTAGGTTCACCCACACTGTTGTAAATGGTAAGATTGTATTCTTTCATATGGCTGAGTGATATTCCACTGTGTAAATCTACCACAGCTTTTCACCCACTCGTCCACTGATGGGCACTTGAGTTGCTTCCATATCTTGGCGATTGTAAGTAAAGTTGCAGTGACCATAGTGGTGCATATACTCTTTCCAATGAGTGCTTTAGGTTTCTTCAGATACACTCGTTTACCCAGAAGTGGAATTGCTGGGTCATCAGGCTGAGCTCTTTTTCAAGGGGAGTGCTAACCTTCTCTCCTTTCATACAACACAGGCTGAGCTCTTTTTAATGCCTCTTCATTAGTTGTTCTGCGCTGTGAACATGGTCTACTTGGATCATGGTCTATCTTTCTCCCAATCTTAGCAAGGGGATCGTTTTCATTACTGGGGAACAGTTATTGAGGTGGGTAAAGGGAAATGGGAGAAAGACCAATGGGAACATTAAACTTTAAAAGTGAAGGCACTGAAGTGTCAGGCCATAGGGACACTGTCGTCAGGCTGCCCAGGTTGAGGTCGTCATCAGTT
Organism: Micronycteris hirsuta; assembly: GCA_004026765.1. Lineage (NCBI taxonomy): Eukaryota > Metazoa > Chordata > Mammalia > Chiroptera > Phyllostomidae > Micronycteris > Micronycteris hirsuta. The sequence continues at coordinate 168,738 of PVJI01000953.1, read as the reverse complement.
ACTTGCTGGGTGACCCTGTGTAAGTTATACAACCTCTTTAAGGGTTCCTCATTCACAAAATGGACATCACGATAATGTTTTTATAGTACATGGGTACTCATAAAATGATGGTAAGAATTAAATGCAAAAGTGTGTGAAGTGCTTCTTGTATAGCTATCCTTTGAGGAACGTGAGTTGCTATGAGAAAGTGTAAAATGTCTGGAAAAAAAAGCTTAAAAGTGGCTCTAAGAATGTTTTCAAGCCTATTATGTAAAGAGCAGAATGTGAGAAAATGAGACTAAATTATGGCAAGAAAGATGCAGATCATCATTAGGAATAACTTGACTCAGGGCGATGAAAGACTTGGGTAGGATGTTATCATGCTTCTGCTTTTCTATCATTTTCTCCTAGTTCTGAGCATTTCTGGAGCTGCATATTAATAGAATCGCAACCAAAACAAAGCTTTTAAAAATATAGTTACAGACATTTGCTCTAAATACAACTCATCGCAAATAAAATTATAGTCGACAATACATTGAATTTAAAAGTGCTCCTGCAGCTCGCACCAGATGGTAAAGATTCTAAAGCGAATTGCTGGAGTCAGATTTTAGCATCATCAGCTGACGTGAAAGACAAAGTGCACCTACTATGTGCTTAGATACAGATGGATAAGCCAGGAAGCACAATCAAACTGGAGAAGGGATATCAAGTAGGTAGGGAAGGAGGGAGCAGTGATTATGTTCCTAGTAATTAGCAGAGAGTATACGGGGCTCCTTATATTTAGTGTATGTTTATTCTTCATAATTACATTCGTTACCCCCCTGGAGACTGAAGTTCAGAGATTAATTTAAATGACTTTGCCCAGTTACAGAATTAAATAGCAGTGGAAGCAGTGTTCAAGGGGAGGTCCTTTGGATGCCACAGGTTTTTCAGGGAGCTGCATGGCTCCATATACATATAAAATATGTGTATAGCCTAATGTGAATTGGGTGAAAGATGGTAAGAGGTGTCCCAATGAGGGGATCTTAGAGGGGCTTTGAGGTGGAGTTGGGAGCTGAGGATGTTCTGATAATGAGATATCCATCAGGCTCATTAGGAGCAAGAGAAGCCTACTTGCATTCCCTTAAGGAATTAAGTGGAAGGATATGGGTGGCTTATGGACCTAAAGCAAAACCTGAGGAGAAAGAGGGGTGAGGCAGAGAGTCTTAGCGGGAAGTGAAGGAGGCAGGGATTGGACTGTGTCTACCTTCGCCGTCGGCAATAGTGCCAATTCGAGCTGTTTAGGTCTCAAATCTGGTAAGAACTCTGGTTACAGATCATTCCAACATTCTCTTGTGTCTTAGCCTAGTCATACGTGTGATCCCCTGAGTGACCTGTTGAGTGATTTCCAATGTGGACTATGAGTTTCTTCCGAGTGGAGTCTAAGGTGAAGCAGTAGGGAGTGGTGGCTGGGGTGGGCAGCAGCCAGTGGGACAAGGAAGAGGCCTTTAGGAGTTTGGATTTGAGGCAGGAAGGTATGTGAGGCTACCGACAGTTGAGTCTGTTGGATTTTGGGTGAAGGTCCACAGTCTTGATAAAGATGATTTTCTATGGGGAGATGAAGGTGCTGGGGATGCATCCTTTGGGTTATTAATTATAGCCAAGGTTCTGAACTCTGGTCTCTTTCCTGCTGACTTGGGAGATTTGCAGTGCAGCTATCTGGTCAACCATGCTCATGGGGCCGTGGGAGACACAGCTTCACGTGGGAGAGTGGGTGATGAGTGATTACTGATAGCACCTTTGATTTGTCTGTTTCATTTAGTGCTGAATGAGAATAAGCCAGGTGTAAGTGGGAGGGGCTTTGCCGGGCTTAAGATGAGTAGGTAGTACTTCGGGGAACAGATAACAACTTTTTGTTTGGGCAACAGCAAGAGCACCTGGGTTGGGCTTTCCGATCTCTGCAGTTGTGCTTGTCTCGTCAAGACCAGAGCAGCAGGGAGAGATGCTAGTGAGGCAGGGGTAGGGGGACAGATGCTTCTCTGTGAGGAAGCCCAGGTGACTTCCTTCCTTGGTGAGTGGCCTTGTATGCCAAGGCAGCAGGCAGTGAGCCTCAAGGGGCTAGAGCCTTTGCTGGGCTGCCATATTGCTGGAATGGCCACCATTGCTTCTATTAGGAAGTTTTCCTGTTACTATCTCAACCAGTGGTTCCCAAACTTGAGCCTTCACCAAAACCACCTGAAGGTCATGTTTAAACAGATTGCTGGGCCTCACCCCCAGGCTTTCTGATTTAGTGTGTCTAGGATAGGGCCTGAGAATTTGCATTGTTTTGGAGAATTTACATTTTTAACAAGCCCCTAGATGATGTTGGTGTTGCTGGTCCATTGACCGCATCTTGAGGATTACTGCTATAGACTCGGGAACTTCCAGAGGTGACCTGGGGTCTGGAAGTCACTGAACCTGGTGAGCAAACTAGAAGACAAATCTTATTAAGGGTCCCAAGGTAAACTTACTGAGGGATGCCGGGGACGTGGGGGATGGGGTGAGATTTTAGGCCTGCAATTGGCTGGGGACAGAATATATAATGCTTATTAGTTTGTCTTATTAAAGCATCCCTCTGGTATGCTGTGATAAGGTGATTCCTTTGATGTATTTCATGTGGAGGGATTTCCCCTGGTTTCTGGGAGATACTTCATGTTAAGGAAAGAACTGGTGATGGTAGAGAAATCTGTGCCTTTCATACCCATCCATTGCACTGAGACAATATAAGTATTTTAAAAAGCAAGGGCTGTTTTTTAACATCCATTAGGTGCTAGGCACTGGGGTAAGTACTTCACACACATTACTTCCTGTGATTTATCAAAAATCTGCAAGTTCTATTATTTTTATTTTACAGATGAGGAAAATAAGTATCAGCAGCATTAAGAATGTATCCAGAATCACAAAGCAGAGTAATGGGCAAAGTCAGCACTTAAAAATGTGTATTATTTTCATTCCAAATCTGTGTCCTCTTAATTTACCATGGGAAACTCAGAGATAAAATGTGCAGTTCTTAAAATGAAATATTTCTTCTTAATTTAAAAACAAGGTTATATGTTCAGGACCAAGAAGGTACAGGCATGAACAAGTGGGAATTATAGATAAAGAGATAAAGAACATACAACATGCCAAATCATGTAGAAATATTTACACCGATCTAGTTGGTTATTTTCGAACTGTTCTGCTCACTTTGGTGGCTTTCCTCCAGCACGTAAGAGTTCAAAAAACGAAATCAGATGCTGAGGGCAGACCTGGTGAATCTTACATATCAAGTGCTGGGAGCAGGGCTGGGCGCATCACCACACAGTCTTCACTTCCACTGTCACCGTTTGCCTGCTGGCCTGTATGGGGAGGGAGCATGGGCATTAGGTAAGCACCAGCAACGGTGGGCACAATCAATGAGGAAAAGATGTCTTGCAAAGAGTGGATTGCTGTAGTCGCTAAAACCTCCTAAAAATTCTAGGCTCTGATTTAGAAGGCAACTCTGACTTGACTGGATAAGATAAGCTGGAGGAGTGGCGGTGGGTGGGAGCCGGTGTAAGGAAGGAGGGAGCCTCTGTAAGGCAATGGACCAGCCAGTGAGAATCACTTGGTGACCTCTCGTTGGCAGCCAGGAAGGTAATTAGAGATTGGGACTCATCCTGTTGAATTATGACCTGCCTGACGAGAGGGCGTGCCCTGGGCCCATCAGAGAAACCACGGTGGTGGTTCTAGGGAAGAACGGCTTGACAGGAAAGCCAGAGGCAGAGAAGCCCATCATGGGAGCAAAAACCAAGGTGACTGCATGTGGGCATAAATGGGGGAGATGAACACATCTGTGGCCAAAAGAATGGGTTTAAAAGCTAAAGGAGATGGCGGGACTTTTGTGCAAAGATGGGGATCCAGGAGGAGCTGCTAGGAGACACCTGGAGAGAAGAGGTGGCAGGCCAGGTCAATGGAAGAAGTAAGGACAGAATCAGATGCGGCTGTACATATGGGGAGAGCCATGTAGGAGCGCAGTGGGCAGTGGGGAGAGGATGGACCAGAGCGGCCACAGCACTGCTGTTTCAAACAGATTTGCAAGCGCGTCAGGATGAAATGCTAGACGACACACCGGACTTCTTTCCTGCAGAGGCTGAAGGGGGCTGAGGGCAGAGAACTGCCAACTGTTTTGCAGCTGGGGAGGTAAACAACTGGCCAGATGTTTTGGAGACAGCCTGTGTGGCAGCCTGAACATACGCCACTTATCAAGAGCGAGGAATAAGCAACAGCCTACGGGGCCATCGCGTCCGTATTTACGAACTGTGGGCTCTCTGTGCATGCGTGGCCGTGTGGGGGACACGAGAGACAGACGCAAGTGATGAGGCCCAAAGTGGTTCTCATTTCCGCAGAGCTAATTAGGAGCCTGGTAACAAAACAGGAGCCTGGCAGAGAGGTGAGAGGGGGTTCGCGGGAACCGGTCAGAATGCAAAGCTCGATGTTCCAAGCTGTGATTGATGAATTGGGAGTGCAAGTGCATAGCCATTCTAGAACATCCTGTACCTGGGAGCTCCACGCAGGAGGCATTAACAGCCTGGTGATGGGGCCCTGGTTTAACTCTTTTGTAAGACTGGCCTTTTTTTTTTTTTTTTTGCCTCTTTTTAGCATCCTGTCAATGTTCGGTGTAGAATTCTTGGCACGATTCACAGAAGTCCCACTTGATAGCCACCTCTCAGGTCCTGCTATTCCAAGACCTAAACACTGGAGTTTTTCAGTCGGAAGTCAGTGACCTTGACATCTGTGGCTGCTGCTGAGAAAAAAGCTAGCTGTCCCCAGAGCCCAGTGCCCACAGCAGTCTGGAGATAAGGAGCATTCTGTCCGGCAACGGCAGGTTCCAGACCCTTCTTAAGGCCCCCCCTGTGGCTGTATACAACCTCAGTAGAGGAAACTTCCTTTCTTCCTCCCAGCGTGTGAACTCAGTAACTGTTTTAATATGGATAAACAGGGGAGGGGAGTGAAAAAGGGCCATCAGGTTAACACCAACAAAAATTTAGCCAATGCAATTCAAGACTAGCAGACCCCTGGTGACGTGAGATGCCCCAAAGCACTCGTTTGTCCCGCCCTAACTGAGCAGGTTTCTAGAACAGGCGTCAATAGTGGAGGAAGAAGGGACTGAGGGAGGGGAAAGTGTCTGAAACCTGAGACAGTGCAGTGGGGGGGGGGGGACGCTGAGGTGGAAAGGGAGACATAGGACACTTGACCAGATGGCAGGAGGTGCACAGGAGAGGGGCCTTGACCCGAGCATGTGTGGGGACCACCAGGCGACAAAGGAGGCCAGTGTCCTGTGGTCGGGCTGGGCAGGGCACTGAGACTGGAAGTTGGGACACAGAGGCACCATTTGGAAATGGATTATCGACAGGGATCTGGAGGATTTGCTAGGGGGTGGGGGAGAGCTGCATTTTCCTTGGAAATTGGGAAAGGCCCAGGGACCGTGGGCTTGGAGAGCCTCGAGGCTTTAGAGGGCTGCGGGGGTCTTGTTGGGACAAAAGCGTAGGGTCCACATCTAAATTTTCTGGCAGGATGATGAGAAAATAGGGCTTGAGGAGCCTTTGCCTGGGAAGGTCCTCGATGATTTCTCTCTCTCTCTTTTTTTCCTCATTCATGTTTTCTCAGCTGGTTTCTTCGGGTCCATAGAATGTGCCCTTCAGGGTAACTGCAGGTGTCTGGGTAACACGTTTGACGACTGGCAATCACGGGTGCCCCGCTGCCCCTTTCCCCCTTGCACACTCGGCAGCTATTCCTCTTGTCTGTCTTCGGTGCATCTCCTCGAATCTTTGAGCATCGCTGAGATTGGGGGCCATTTGCAATGAAGTGGGATCCGCATTTATCAGTTTCAGGCAAAGGTTTTAGAGTAGCTGCCCTGTGTGTTGGGGGAGTAGCAGAGGATGGGGTCTTAGGGGCATTTGATAAATTGCTTTCGTGTTTTGCATTCTCCCTAATTCTGGGTTTGTTCCATAAACGCACACGAAGGATCCGTTTTGTATGAGGTATGGTCCCGGGTTTTTGCAGCTCTGGAGGCAGCAGCACCCCCAGCAGCCCCATGCTTCTTTCTCTCTGCAGCTGGGCTTCCAGGAAGCATCTGGGAGCTTAACATCCAGTAATGCATAAGAAGGCATTTTCCTGAATAACCATGGCGTAGAGCAGAATGTCATTTAAGTATACTAAGAGGTGTCTAGATTCAAATGGTTTGGAAGGTCAAAGGAGGAGAGATTTACTGTGCATGCTGGAATTGTACTCAAGTACAAGTTGTACTGGGAGAAGATAAATAACCTATTCACTCCGCCGTACGATAATAAATAAAATATTATTGACATGGCTGGCAAGACGGCTAATACTGTTTTGACGTTGCAAAAATCTCTGATGTATAAATAGCCACGAGTTCGTAGAACCAAAGACTCTAGAATATTACCAGCGCTGTAAGTCAGCTTGGAAGGCATTCAGTTCAGCGTCTCATTTTGCAAATTCACAAATGTCCGCATAGGTTAAGTCAATTGCCCAAGAGCACAACCTAGTTGGTGGCCAAGGCAGGGGCAGGTGGCCAGGGCTGCTCACTTGCTGTTCGTGCTGGAGTGGTGACATCATCTGCTATTCTGCCTCTGCCAAACATCTGCCCTCAAAAAAGCCTTCGTCTCCTGTGGGAGATTTATAGCCCTACCCCACCTTCCCTCCCAGAGAACGATCATAGCCTCTGGTCTCCTTACAGTGCGGAGTCTGTGTGCCAGTTCTGTACTGAGCTGCCCGGTGGCCTGGGAAGGGCACAGAGCAAGGAAAGCGAAGATGGTGGGCTAGCAGGGGTGTCCAACCTGTGGCCCACGGACTGCATGCGGCTGAGGACAGCTATGAATGCGGCCCAGTACAAAATCATAAATTTACTTCAAACCTTTTTTCCGCTCATCAGTTTTCATTAGTGTTTGTGTATTTAATGTATAGCCCAAGACAACTCTTCTTCTTCCAGTGTGGGCCAGCGATGCCAAAAAGTTGGGCACCCTTGGCTAGAATATGTGCTGCTTTTAGAATCAAGTAAAAACAATGTAAATCAAGTAAAAACAGACCTGACCTCCTTGGCCCCCTCTCCCACGTTCTGTCTCGCCTCTTTGGTGTGGGCGGCCCAGGCCCTGACTCTCAGACCAGCTCAGCAGCCAAGTGGCCACCAGAGCATGCGACCCACGAGGGGAAAGTCAGCCAATCAGATTTGCTCTGTCTCTTCTCCGTCTGGGGCTCAGTCTCTTTCCCTTTGCTTTCCTGTCAATCACTTTTCTCAGTCCGTCCCTCTCACTCTCAAGGCCTGTGCTTTTTCTGTCATCACATTTTTACTTCTCCTCTAGCTTAATTTTCCATTTCAGCCCTTAAGACAAAAGCCAGCCACGGCCCCAACACTCCATCCTGACTTCCTTTCGGAGTCTGCTTCCAAGCTTCTGGCTCCTCTGGCCGCAGACCCTGACTCAGGTCTCCCACATTGCACAGGAGTGTCTCAGTCTGTCGCCTTCTCCGAGGCTGGAAGTGTCTCCTGTGAACCAGTTGTCCCAGACCGGGATTAGCTGTAGAAAACGTGGCCATCTGCAGTTCTCTTTCAAATCTGATTTATAAGGTATGTGCAGGGGCTCAGCATCTCTAGTATCCACTTGGTCACTGAGTCAGGATAAGGTCCAGTAAATTGCCCCCTTTCCCATGATGGGGACAGTGAGTGACAGTGCCCGCCTCTGACCCCTGAACCTACCAGTTGTGGAGCTCATGGGGCACTTCTGTCCCTCTGCCACTTCCTCCCTGTCACTAGATTGAAAGCTACAAGCAGGATAGAGACCCTATCTGGGCATTTTATTTTTATTTTTTCCTGGAAAAAGTTTTCAAGACTTTATTTATTTATTTCTGGAGAGAGGGGATGGGAGGGGGAAAGCGAGGGAGGGAAACATCACTGTGAGGGAGAAATATCGATCAGTTGTCTCTTGCACGTGTCCTGACCGGGGACTGAACCTGCAACCCAGGCACGTGCCCTGACTGGGAGTCAACCTGGCAGCTTTTTGCTTTGTGGAATGACACCCAACCAACTGAGCCACACTGGTCAGGGCCTATCTGGGCATGTTCATTAGGCTTAGCACACTGCCCCGTATAGGGACAGCTTAGAAGAAGGGACAGATTCTGAGGTTTCCTCACTTGGACGCACCTGGCCACTTTGGAGGTTGGGAGGTAAAATCTGCTCAGGGGCATAGGACATAGTACATGAGAAGGACATCGTGAATGCACAGAAGCAACAGTGACACTACCACCGTCACATTTACAGACCCTTTCTGCCACACCTTGTCTCATTTCGTCCCAACAGCAGCCCAGGGAGATGAGTCCTATCACCTCCCTTTCACATAGAAGAAAACAGCCTCAGAGGGACTAAGACACTCTCCCAAGTTCACAGAGTGAATAAGTGCAGGGGCTGGGTTGCCCACCCACGTGTGTCTAATGCCTAGTCCAGTGTCAGCGGTGGGCACACCTGTGCAGGATGGCAGAGTAATCTTTTTAACCTCTTATTTAGCCAACATATGAGAGTGCAAAGTCTCTTTTGCAGCCATTTTTTTCCCTAAATTTATGTGACTTCCCCTTTTATCTACTCAACGGCATTACCACACAGCTGGTAGTACTCATTTTCCTCCTCTTCTTCCAGATTTTCCTTCCAAAACAAGTCACTCATAGCCCCACTTCTAAAGAGTACATCATACTCTGATCCTTGGCCTCTGAAGTGCCATTAAAGCACCTCTTGGAATCATTTTCCGTGACATTACCGTCTGGTCCCTGCAGCACGATCCCACTTGCTGACTTCTTCCTTTGCATCCTGTGTAGATGGCGATGAATGGGCCCCGGATGCGCCTGGAATCTGCCTTTCTGCCCCAAGGAGTTGACTTCATGGGGACTAATGGCTGTGCTGGCCTCCTGGAATGGTCGGGGCTCAAAAGCACTTATAGGCCAAGCCCCTTGGAACATTCCAGCTTGCCTCTGTCTCATGGCCCTTTCTGGGGGTCCTTCTTCCTCCCTGAGGCGGCTCCATTCCCCACTCTGGCCTCCGTGCACTCCCTCAGAGCCCCGCCTGGGCGCCCTGTCCCCATTCCTCAGCTTCTTGTTGGGCCTGGCCACACCCCACTGGTCTCTCTTTCTCCTGAGGCCCCCTCCCACGTTTTCAGGACTTGGTCGCTTCTCTGGCCGCCTCCTTGCCTCTTGTCATGGCTCAGGCCTTCCTCATGCCATTTTTTTCTCCGCCCCATGGGGAAGCAGCTATCCCGTCCTTTGTGCTTTCATTGAACTTGCACTTCACTTAGCCTCTCACATGTGCCATGACATAGTCTTAGGAAATTTTAGGAGTTGAATAGGCTTTATTTTTTTTACAGCAATTTTAAGTGCACAGGAAAACGGAATGGAAAGCACAGAGAGTTCCCATATACCCCCGTCCTCACACGTGCATAGCCCCCCCACCCATTATTGACATCCCCCACGAGAGTGGGACATTTGCTGTAATCGATGACACTAGTTGGGCATGTCGTTATCGCCCAAATCCATAGTTTACATTGGGGTTCACTCTCAGTGTTGTATATTCTATGGGTTTGGACAAAGGTACAATGTCATGGACCCACCATTGTGGTCTCCTACAGAATAGTCTCACCGCCTTAAACAATCTGCGTCTTAGGAATTTTGAAAGCTTAGTGAAGGAGGCTGGGACACAAATAATCACGGCAAGTGCTGAAGCAGGGCTACGAACCAAAGACTGTCAGCGCCCAAAGGAGGAAGATGCTGACGCCCCTTAGGGGGACCCGTGGGAGTTTGGGGGTCAAACAAGGCATTTGAATTCCACATTTTTGCATAGGACCAGGGTATCATGAGGCACGCGAGGCCCAGGGGCAGACCTGAGCAGGGGCACACAGGCATGACCGCCTGGGCCTGCTTGAGGAAAGGAAGAAGGAGAGCCACCGGGGTGGGTGAAGTGAGAACCCTGCACTTTCAGAGACGGGGGTTTGAATCTGACATTTGCATCATACTCTCTGTGGGATCTTGGCCCCCTGACTGAACCTCTGCAGGCCTCAGTCTCCGCATCTGTGGGATGGAGGTGGTAATCGTACTTGCTTGTAGAGAAGCTCTGAGGGGTAAACGGATGCATGTCATTAGCCCAGTGCCTGGCTTGTGGTATTCGGGCCTGCATGTCAGCTGGTGATGCTGAAGCCAAGAGGATGCTGGGAACAGAACTGAAAAGGCCCTCAAACCGGGTGAAGGAGTTTAGACTCTGCCCCCTGAACCAGTAACCTTCCATCTGGAGGGTGCATAAGGATCCCCTGAGACGTGGTTCCAATGCAGATTTCTTAGATTTTTCCCTTTAGTTCTGCTTCAGTCAGTCTGGGTGGTGCCCAGGAATCTGCGTTTTTCATGATTCTGTTGAGAGTGGTGTACTTGGGACTGGGAACCTGGGAGTGACCCAGAAGGCTTCTTGCAACATCTCAGCAAGATGAGCCCAGAATTTACATCAGCAGAGGCTGCAGAGAGGGCTTCGGGTCAGCAAATGGGTCAGCGGAGCTGGACTCAGCCCTAGGCAGCTTCTGGCCTCCATGTCCCGCTCCCCCTGCACTATCTAATCACTGTGTACGCATGCATTTCAGAGAAAGCACACGGAACCCCTGGCAGCCAAGGTTAAAGTCCAGGTGGGAATAGTTCATGTGGCTGGCAGCCTCGGGTTCTGTGAGGACACTGTGCCGGCAATGTCTGTAGTGGGGACCTCACCATCAGCACTGCTATTCCGGGCACCCCCTGCCCAGCCATCCTCCCTTCTGCTCCTTTACAGGTTAAGCCTAAAAATACTTACAGGTGTCCAGGCTCTGGAATCGGACTCCTGGCAGTGCAACTGAGCACAAGTTTTCAGACAGGGAGACTGTGCCTCCCTGACGGGGTGGGCTTTTTGCAGAAGAGCTCAAAGCAGTCTGCCGTGGGTCTCTCCGGGTGCTCCATTTGGGCGCTGGAGGCACTCTGTTCTCCACCTGGCTTCTCGCTGGTGAGTCTGTATCTCCCCGTGTCCTGCCTGCCCTGTCTCGGTTTCTAGGGCTGCAAGAATTGTGTCCGTGCCTTCTACGTGCCTTTAGGTAGCCAGGGCTATTCCTCTGAGTGGCTTAGTCGGCTCTTATAATCACCAGGTTTACCGAGAGAACCACCCACATCCCCTTCTTCTGGAAGAGGACTCCGAGGACATGAATTGGGTCAGGTCAGTTGGCCCCTGGTCACAGCTGTCTGTAAATCTTGCACGAGAGTCCCAGCTCTGGTTTGCAGAGTATTCTTAAATCCCCTACACTGCTGGGACTTGAGTAGCTGGGACCTCTCTTTTGGACTTTTTGGTATTTCCTGACTGAGCCATTTGAGAACAAATGCGTGGACTTGTCTGGATGCTCCTTCTCCACCTTCCCCCCACGTGCTTTTTGGGTGGGGGAGGGAGTGAAACCCCGTGTTAAGTGGGCACCATGGAGCTGAGAGAGGATCAGCTGCATTGGCCCTGAGTCAGGGACACAGCTTGGGAACTAACTGCCGGAGCAACGGTGAGGCTATGACCTCAGAGAGCCACGGAGGCTGAGCCTGGGACTGCCACTGGCCCTTGCGGAAGCCCATCACCGTGGCTGGCCTTTGAGCTTTCTGCACGGTCAAGGCTTTGCGGAAACGACACACTGAGTTTTGCGGGGCCACCGTGGCAACGAAAGCACAGGCCCGGCTGTTACTGCAGTTTTCCAGAGGGACCGGGAGGGCAGGGGAGCTGCCGGGCTGTAGAATGGTCTCTTCTCTGCTAACTCTGATGGTGACTGCACCCTGCCCACTGGTCCCCATACACGGCCTTCCCTGCTGCCGTGGCTTTCTTGTTCTCAGGCCGATGTTGCAAAAAAGCAGCCTGGTGCTTTGTGTGAGTTATCTCAAGTCATTACCAGCTGGGGAGCTGTCCCCACCCCTGTTTTACATACAAAGGCTAAATGACTGACACAGAACAGCTGTGCAGTCTGGGTCCCTCCCACCACCCATTGCCCCCCACTTGCCATTCCAGGTAAGCACCTGTTCCACCCAGTGATGTTCCTGTACCTGGGATCCCACATTACGCCACCTCCCTTAGACACAGAGTCAGGTCATTATCCCAAGTGACCAGGAAGTTGCTTAGGAACCAAAACCAGTTGAAAAGCATATAAACTGTGGCTTGGTGGATGACACAGGATGCATTGGTCCCAGGCCTGGCCATGTGCACTTCTGGACATTACTAGGATGCATGGAGTGACTTGGAAGGAAGGCAGTAAGAGGGACTTAGAGCCACAAATGCTGGAACGATATGTTGACAAGACTGTCTACTTACACGTGGGAGTCTCAAATTACACAGGCCTCGTGATTTGCAGGTCTGCTCCCACCGCCGTCTGAGGTTTCCGTCTCAGCCACACAGCCTCGCCAGCTGTTCGCATGCCTGGGAGGGGAGGGTGGCGCTGGGGCTGCTCCCTGGGGCGGACATGGCACCAGGGCACATCTGCCTCTGATGGCCCAACAAGTGGAGTTTATGGCCCACATTCTTCTTCTTACTCTAGGTTGCAATGTTTGACTTGCATTTTGCTGGGTGACTTTAGTTGCCGTCCCCGGAGAACACCAGCAGCGTCTTCCTCCTCAGGCATCTTCAAGCAGAGATTCCGTGCCGCGCAGGGCTGGGTGGGGTTACGGAGCAGACACAGATTGGATCTGCACTCTCCAAACCTGATGTGTAGCAGAGTCACTGAGAGAACAAACAAGAGAAAATAAACCGAAAGAAGCAGCAAACAGGTGCTCAAGTTTTGCCAAGCCCAAGATAGATTTGGTTGAGAAATTATATTTTTAATATAAGTATTGTGTATTTAAATTTTTATTTAAGTATAGCTGGCATACAGTCTTGTGTGTTTGTACTAGTTTCAGTTGTATAATATAGCGATTCAAGATTTTTATACCTTATGCTGTGGTCACGACACTTTCTAGTAATCGTCTGTCACCGTGCAAACTCACCACAACGCTGTGGACTCCATGAGTATTTCCCCTCCCCTCCGGCCGTCCCCTCGCCCCTTTCCTTCTGGTCACCACCCTTCAGTCTCTGTTGCTACGAGTTAGTTTTTGTTTTGTTTGTTTTATTCTTCGATTCCACATAAAAGTGAAACCATACAGCATTTGTCTTTCTCTGTGTGGCTTATTTCGCTTAGCGTAATACCCTCTAGGTTGTCACAAATGGTGAGATTCCACTCTTTTATTGCTGTGTATTATTCCATTGTGTGTTTATATATCTGTATCTATATCTATCTATCTCACATGTTTGATATCCTGTCTGTCGATGGACACCTTGGTTGCTTCCATATTTTGGCTGTTGTAAGGAATGCTACAATGAACATAGGGGTGCATGTAACTTTTTGAATGAGTGTTCTTGTTGAGAAAGTATATTTTGAATTTGCCTAGCTAATCATTATGGCACATAGCCAGGTTTGTGAAACCTTAAAAGAACTGTCTTGGGCAAACAAAGAAATTCTAGTTTTATAAGGCCAGCTTTGAACATTTTCCATCTTTGAAATGAAAAGTTTATCTCAACCACACTCCTAGGGTTACGGTGATAGCAAGACAACACCGTGTTCCAACTGAAACTCCGGAACACGTGGACCTGGAAGACAATTGTCAGGCATTTTTATGGGCACGGTCCCCCGCAGACTGAAAGCAGGAGGTCCTGGTGATAACATGAAGCACTAACATGGGAACAGGGGCGAACCACTTTACTTTTCTGCACTTCACTTTCCTCAGCTACAAAATGAAGGGCTTGCTCTGTGTGAGTCCCAAGTTCCCTGCTGAGTCTAAGATTCTGCGATGAGAATCTCTGCTCTCTGGAAGAGCCTTCGATGTCCAGCAATTTCCATCAGATTATTAAAGATTTATTGAACACTCGCTATGTGTCTGGGAACTGAAATTCTTTGAAAAATTGGACCTGCGGTGAAAAAGGGTCCGGAGGGAGGGGCACAGATAAGTGAGGAGGATATATGGAGCTCAGTGACTGAGTATTTCTGAACTCTAATAGAGCCTCGGCTTTCCATTCAGAGCTGTTCTGTGTGGTTAAAGTGCAGGCTATAGTGAGGCAGTGGACTGAAAGCAGCAAGCAAATATAACCCAAGAGAGGGTAACTGTGTCACGCAGCCCTTTAGATGACAGAGATTGCTAGGTGATAAAAAGCACTAATGCATCAGGTGCTAATCTGGGGCTGAAATGCTGCCTCAGGAAAAACACATCCCAAAAAGGAAATGCGGGCGAGCTGACTGGCAGCAACAGCTGGGGCCTCTGAGCTTTGCCCAGATAGGAAACAGGAAGAAAAAATAAAAGAAGTCGTATGTTATAGGAAGAAACTGGTGTGAGCCGTGTCTCTCGAATAGTCTTGTTTCTGAAGGGCTGGGAAGGTGTTGATTATATTGCCTCTCAGGCATCGGCAGGGCTCAGATTCTAGGTGTGATTCAGCAGCGGAACCCTGAGCCCACTGCGGGGCCCCGGGTGCAGGGCTTTCTGGGGAGGAGGCTGTAGTCCAGGCTACAGGCTTCCAAGTGGCGTTCAGAGTTTCATAGATGTGCTGAAGGTGAAAGGGGGAAAGAGGGTGAAGGGAAGGGTATGGTATGAGAAGAATTTTCCTACCTGCTGTATCTGTTGAGGCCCTCCATGTATGACACTGGGCCAGTTAGCAGTTGGAAGGAGTCATGAGCTACATTTTGGTAGCCTGGTTCTCCTATTTGGAAAGCAAAGTTCGGCAGAGACTGAGGGCTCAGGACTCTCAGTTTGGCTGGGGCAGTGACAGATAGTGCTCAGTGTGAGTTTTCCTGGATCATGAAGCTCAGGAGATGGGGCCTTTGTCACTCCACACCTTTCCCCATGTCCAGTCACTGTCCTGTCTTCGGAGAATGGTGTGCAGTGAGGAAGGAGGGTCAGGTGCACGTAGGGCAACCTCATTTTAATCCTCCCAAGAGCCCTCTGGCCTGCCTGCTATTATCACAAAGTCCAAGGGTCTCGCCTGAGACCACAGAGCCAAAGCGAAGTGCTGGAGAGACATCGGCATGTGTTCAGAAGGCACCTCGTAGAGCTGACTCCAAGCACACCCTCAAATAGCTTGGGCCTGGAAGCAGCCAGAATCTTCACTGGGTGCCGCACAACCAGGAGGGCCTCTGAGAAGGCGGAAGGGGTGGGATTTGGCCTGCTGCTTTTGCGGGGGCTGCGGTCCTCAGTTCTGCACATGTGTTAGCTCACAAGCATCGTGGGATCAGTCTTGGGAGGGACGTCTAGGAAGGGGGAACCCCCAAAACCTGGAATTATCTTCCAGAAGGCGGGCCCCTTGTAGTACAGGCTTTCCCCACTAGGTGAGTGTTCTAGGAACCCATCTGTATCGGTGTACCAGTTGGCATTACTGTGAGAGACTGCGTTTGGCTTCGGTGAATTTTTTTGAAGATTTTTTACAACACATTTGCCCATTTCATGATGGGTGATTTATGAGCACACCTGCCCACACCGTGCTGAGTGTCCAGCAGTTTTTGACCAAAGATGGCATGACCCCTGTGCCCCACCTTCCCTAGTCACCCGATCTCACCCCGAGCGACTTTTGTTTGTTTTCCCAGGTGAAAAATGACCTTGAAGGGAAACGTTTTGCTGATGTGGAAGTGGTGAAACAAAAAACGACAGAAGCACTAAAAGGCATTGGAATCAATGAGTTCAATAACTGTTCTAAATAGTGGAAAAAACCATTTTGATAGACATATTGAATCAAATGGAGAGGACTTTGAAGGTGACTGAAGTTTAAACATGTAAGAATAAATACACAATTTTTTTATAAATAAACTCTGGGTTTTGGGGGTCCCTCCTCGTATTTAATCTTAGATTGGCCACAAACACCCTGGAAGAGCTGGGTAAAAGCCCCTCACGCAACAAAAGAATGAGAGTTGCCCTAGGACATAGAAAGTCATTAATAGCTGAACTCTCAAAATGTATAAAGAGTGCTAGAAATAACTCATCATTTTCCCCTTAATACATGTTCATTCATGGTCCTTCAAAATGTAGAGGCTGCAACTGTACTCTCCGAGATGAAAAAGTGGACTAAGTGGAGTAGGCAGTCCTAATAAACATTCCTTGAACGAACAGATGGAGAGGGAACAAAGGCAAAGTTACGTAAGGCGTTCCTTTCCTCCTGGGTGAGTGCACAGGACTCTACCCCCAGAAGGAGCTGCGCTCGGAACCAAAAATGTATTCTTTACTTCTATAAAGTCGCTGAGAACTTGGGGTGGGTTTCTGCTTGTTTAATACTCCGACTTCCTTTTGACATGTCTCAGGTAGGCTTGTTGCTGTTTCGAACTCTTGTAAAGTCTACAAAGCAAGGGGCTGGAGCGATTTCAGTGGCTCTGATTTCTTCTCCCTTTCCTTTTTTTTTTTTTTTTTCCAGATGTCTCAGCTGAGGTTTTCCTTTGGTCTCTCTGTCAGGATATAGACCACACAGCCAAGCACTTAGAATTCCTTAGTCAGCTAGGAGGCAGGTGAAGAAAGCCCCGGGCGATAAAGGCGGACACTGGGCAGTTTGGAACATATTCTGGGTATTAAAGAAGCCTTACGTGGGAAGGGGGAGGTGAAGACAGCAGCCCGGGAGTTTAGCTGACTCAAGAGATGGTTGTCACAGGAGACAGTGGGGGCATTTAGGAGATGGAGCCCTGCCTGGGGGCCTGGTCTCGTCGTGTGCAGAATACAGAGCTGCGGTGGGGAGGGGGTGGGTGAAGGAAGAGGGTTGAAGGGGGATAAATGGTCATGGAAAAAGATACAATTAAAAAAAAAAGAATAAAGAACTGGTGTGTATCTAGGGCACCTGGGCCTTTCTCCAGGTAGAGACACTCACAGCAGCGTGGCCATGGCCGCCCAGGGCCGGCACTGAGCTGCCTGCGGGCAGGTGAGGGCCTGGCTGCCTGTAGGCACCTTTGTCCTGACTGGGCGCTGCTTTTGGTGTGTTTGCTGTTAAATATTTGAATGTCACCCCTGGTCACATCCTCCATTGACTAATGGTGGGTGTCTAGCCAGATTCCACAAGCCCCTATCCTTGTTCTCTTGAAGAAATAGAGAAAAGTACCCTTTGTTGACCCCTTTCCCAGTTTCTTAACCACTTCCTGATTTTTTCGGAGTTTTGCCCTGATACACTTGTGATTCTCCAGTACTGAATGGCCCTCCATTCGATAAGACCAGTTTGGGGGTCTTCAGCCTTGGCCCCAAGTAACACCCATCTTCATCCTGCTGTCTTGGGCCACTCACCCCTGTGTTCTCCTGTGTCTTCTCATCCCTCCAGTTTCACCCCTTGTCCTGCCCACATAGCCTTGGGAGGGTCTCTAAAACCAGTTGTGGTCACGGACAAGAGGGATTCAGGACATTCTGAGCCAGTGGCCTGCAGATGAACCTCACAGGAGCCTTGCTGTTGGTCCAGCTGCAGGCTGGTGACCTGTATCTCATCACTGTGCTCCGGACTCGCTCCAAGATCCAACGCCCTGTGGCATTGGTCCAGCTGCAGGCTGGTGACCTGTATCTCATCACTGTGCTCCGGACTCGCTCCAAGATCCAACGCCCTGTGGCCCCAGCTCTGGTAGCTGGGACTCTGCTCTGCCTCCTTGTCCTGGGTGTGTCACCTACAGAGGACTCCTCTTGTTCTCATGAATTGTTCTTTTCTGGCTTTTTTTTTTTTTTTTTTTTTTTTTTTTTTTTTTTTTTTTTTTTTTTTTTTTTTTTTTTTTTTTTTACTATTTTTGGACTGTGGTAGAAGGTGGATGGTTGAAACTGTGGAAAATAAAACCATGGATAAAGAGGGCTACTGTGCAGCCTTATTATAAAACTGCTAGAAATCCTTGAAGAGGGAACTGACCCTTTTCTAATGAAGTCACATTGGACCCTTGAGCTGCATGTTCCATAAATTGTGGCCAGAAAGTCAAAGCCTCCAAAATGTTAATAATCTCAGCTGCAGAGAGAATCTCTTTTTTTAGGAGAAGATGATAATCTGTCTCTTAAGTCTCTAATACCAGATTAATTAGGCCAAGTGCATTTTAGGAAAAATATAAGGAATGGAGCAAATAAAGCAAGACACTATTTTTAACTCTGAAAACATTATTCCTTGCCCTGCCTTCTGTCGGGCCCTAAGAAAGCCATCTTACTTCATCATCTCTGAAATGAAAGGTTTGGCAGAATGGCTTCTAAAGCCCCAAGCAGCTCTAGAGTTTTATAATTTAACACAAACATCAAGAAATAACCGTCGTGTTGGGCTCGTAGAGCAGGTAGGAGCAACTTTTTCTGCGATTGTACGTGACTCGCCCTATATGAGAATGGCGAGCTGTAGTCAAAAGAGGGCGTCACCAGAGTTGGGAGCCTGGAAGTTTCTGTACTTTTGTTACCTGGAGAAGCAGCCAGTTCACTGCGGTGGTTCAGAGCTAAGCGGGCCGAGGCAAAGAGCCGGGTGCTGCTGTCTCCCCAATGTGTGACGTTGGACATGCTCCTTAAAGCCTCATTTGTCCAATGTGGGTAAGAAAAGTACCAGCTCTGAGGGCCATAGGGAAATGAAAGGAGGCCCTGAACTGTGGAAATGCTTGACACGGCTCTGGGGCCCAGTACCTGGTCAGCAAATGTCTGTTCTCACCGTTCTGTATCTGTGATCGATGATCACAAGGATGATGCACAGACGACCTTTAGGGCCCAGTCTACCTCTGAACAGCTGTAACTTTTATGGCTCTGTGGAAACGCTGGAGCAGATGACCTCCAGGATGTCTGGTTAACTGGAGTTTTGGGGAATGAGGCCAAAGTTCACAAGGAAGCTCCAAGGCTATGATAATGGCAAATGTTATTTTCGGGCTATGACGCATTTACTGACATAATGGAGCCTCTCGATGGGACGTGTCCCTGGCGTGTGTTCCTGTCCTGCAGTTGCACTTGTGTGGTTCTGAGCTGCTGGAGAAGCTAGGGCAGTGTTTTGTGACTTCTCCTGCCGGTGCCTGAATAGCTGGAGCTACTTAACACTTAAAAACATGGTGCCTGAGGAAGATGGCTCTCCCAGTGGCTCTGAAAGGATCACAAAGGGAATGGGGTTACTTCTGGGCACCCATGACAAGGAGGAAGTGCTGCCACAGGGCTGTGTCCTCGCTCACTGCCCAGTTGTGGGTCCAAAGTCCACAAGCCTGAGGCTCTTTGCTGGAAACCCTTGCAGAAGACTGTTTTGAATTTGTGCAAAGCGATTGTTCTGGATGCTCTGGCCTGGACTCTGACAGCACTGGAGCGTCATTGGAGACCTTTGTCACTCTCTCTCCAGCTTCTGCCTGTGACTCGGCCTCACGTGCCATGGCTTGGCCAGGACAGCCAAAGGTAGCTTCAGTGTGTGGACTGGAGTGGCTGGGCTTGGGGGCACTCGGGTGACACATTCGGAAACCCAATGTAAAGTAACTGTCTATGAAGGGGATCCTGTCATTTCATATTATCTTCAGCCTTAAATCTATTGGATCAGTGGCCTGAGTTTCAGGGTAAAATTCAAAATTAAAAATGTTAAAATAAATTTTTAAAAATAAAATCAATGCAAGATATAGTAAATTGTTGAGAGAAACAATATATACCAATTCAAAGGCTATCTGTACATAATAGTAAATAATATAGAATTTGGAAGCCAAATCAAATGGCCAGTTACCTGCACATAAAAGGCAAGCAGAGCAGTTACAAAATGAGAAGAAGCACAGCACCTACTATACTGAATTGGGATACGGCATTAAAAAACCTCCTCTGTGCGTCCCACCTACTCCCTGCATTTTTTTGATGGGTAATGCCCACCTTCTTGTAGAAGAACGGCAAAGAGTGATTTCTTCTCAGGTTCCAGGGCCTCTCCGGTGGCCGCAGAGCTACCACAGTGTCTGTAAGGAAACATCGTCAGGCACAGGCTGAGACTGCTGATTAGTAAGATCAGTGATAGAATTGAAGGCATGTAGATGAGTAACATTAAAAAAAGTTTAGTTATTCATTCTGAGACCATGTAATCAAGGCACAATTAAAACAGAAGTTGAGAATTGAATTAAAGAAGCCAAAATGAATCATGCTTGGCCCTCAGTTTCTACCGGCGACTTTTTATGTCTCAGTCTCCAAGAGCGCCTGAATGTCACCTCCCCGGAGTGGCTTGCACTGATGGGTCCCACATCCTCCCAGTGCTGCCCACCTGAGCCGCGGGAGTGTGTTCGGTGGTCCAGCAGGGCATATTCCTTCTCACTGACCTCTGCCCCCGCTGACGTACTAGGGCTGGTGCATGGCTCTGTCCTGTCTGGACATGAAGATCTACTCATCTCTCTGGGATGCCTCCAAGGCTCCTCTCTCTGTCACAGCTCCACATCACAGGCAGTGGAACTGAACAAAAATGGAGGTACGGCTGCCTGTCACCATGAAAGCCAAACCTGTGAGGCATCTGCTGGTGCACAAGGAAAGAAGTTTTATTCAGGTGCTGTGTGACCTGGGAGAATGACAGACTCTTGTCTCAAAGCCCATCTCTTCTTCCTGCTAAGGATAAAGGCCAACTGTCCTCAGCAAAGCCAAGACAAAAGCCAGGGTCCAGAGTTCCTGCTCCAATTTAAAGCATGTTCCTTTGGAGCCTGCGGGTGGCTGCTAAGGGGTCTCAGCCCCCATCCAGATAGCTGAGCCTGTTCCTGGTTGCTGTGCATTTCAGGGTCCCCCCCGGAGCCTGTGTGTGGGGCCTGCGCAGTCATGGGCCACGCAGCTGCCAGGGCCACATGGTCGTGTGTTCTCGGGTGACAGAGCACATAGACGCATAGGCAAGAGCATCACCAGGTGGGCACGAGAGAGCGAGAGAGAGGCTCCCTCCTGGAAGGAGAGATCAGGTGAGTGCACAGTGTGAATGCAGGTCATGAGCAAGGGAGCTCCTTTGTTCCCCTGAATTATCTTATCTATCTATCATCTGTCAATCTATCATCTATTAAATCTTTTCAGTGGGCAGCAATGTTAGTGATTAATTATTGCTGATCATTGGAAGTCATCTCAGCCCCCCTGGGAAATGACTCTGAGTGATCATAATGCTATTTCCTGCTCCTCTGGTTACTTCTATCCCCTCAGACTTGGCCTTCTGGGAGCTGAAATATTTTGTTTTTGTGTTTATCTGTCCTCAGTGATATTCTAATGTTCATATTTTCAGGGCTTATCACATGAAGGCTTCCTCAGGATGTTAAAACATCTGTTTCTGACTGTCAGAGAGAAGAGAGAAGAGAAAACCACTTATTTGAATTTTAATTTTAAACACAACAAAATGAAATGTATGTTAATGTGAGCACAATCTGGAATGTTTGCTGGTAAGTAAGTAGAATTCAGGGATGTGAGAGAGATTTTGAATATGAGTTCGGGAAGTCACCCATCCCTTGGGGTCTTCATTCACCCCAGTTTAGTTCACCAAGTGGTAGCTCAGAACCTACTCTTTGTTGGACATCACATCACAGACAGAATGTCAGAGGGGCTCCCTTCTCTTAAAAATGTATGAATATATATATCTATCTATATACCTATAGACAGATAGATAGATAGATAGATATCCTTATATTTGGAGATATCATGTAAATTCTAAAGATGAAAATGGCAAAGTCCAAGATAGAAAATACACTGGATAGGATTTATGGTGGATCACAAGTTGCAAAAATAAAGATGTGAAACTTGAAGGCACAGAAACAGAAACTACCGAGAGTGAAACACACGGAGGAAATAGACTGGGAAAAATAAAAGAGCTCCCATAAACTGTGGAATAATTGCAAGTAGCCTATTTAGACGACCTTCAGAATCCTCTAAGGCAGAAGGGAGAAGAAAACCATTTGAAGAAATAATTGCTTAAAGTTTTCTAAGTGTGATGAAAACTATGAACTCAGAGATGGAAAAAGTTCTATAAACCACAAGAACAAGACACATGAAGAAACTACTTGAATTCACATCATAGTCAAATCGCTCAAAATTGACAATAAGAGTAAATCTTAAAAGTAACTAGAGAGAAAGACATGTCACCTACAGGAAAAAGTTAAAAATTGTAGCAGATTTATTCTTGGACATTATTCAGGGGAGGAGGGCAGGAAATCATTATCTTTACTGAAAGAAAAAAAAAATCCATCCACTTAGCATTCTATACTACACAAAACCATCTTTTCAGAGTGAAGGCAAAATAAAGACCTTTTCAGATATTTAAGAGTTGAAACAACTCATTAGCAGTGTACTCACCTAACAGAAATTTTGAGGAGCAGACAAAACCAACACCAGGTGGACTCTGCCTCTACAGAGAGAAATGAAGGTGCCAGCAAATTACAAGAGCAAGTATGTACGACTGTTTTTTGTTTTTTTTTTTTTACTAAAATCTCTTTGAAAGATAACTTATGTTCAGGCAAAAATAATAACAATGTGGTATGAAGGTCATTACATACATAAAATTAAAATGCATGACAGCAAATTAAATACAACATAAGCAATAGAAAGAAAATAATAAAGATCAGCATGGAAATCAATAAAGTAGAAAAAAAAATGGTAGAGAAAGATAATGAAGCCACAGGCTGGTTCTTCGAGACAATCAGGAAAATTGACAAACTAATAGTCAGGCTGATCAGGAATAAAAGAAAGAAGACCCAGATTACCAATGTCAGGAATGAAACATGTGACATCAGTAAAGCGTCTACAGATACTAAAAGGGTAATAAAGGAATAGTATGAACAACAATTGAAATTGGAAAGCTCCTTGGATGGCAAAATCTACCCAAACTTGCTTAAGAAGAAATAAACAACTTGAAGAGCCATATATCTATTAAAAATATTGAATTTATAGTTTAAAAATCTTCCTATAAATAAATGTTCAGATGTCAATGGTTTTGTGGAAGAATTCTTTCAAACATTTTAAAAAAGCAACAATACCAAACCAGTGTCAACACTTCCAGAATACTGATGCGGAAGAACTGCTCACCAACTCATCCAACGAGACAGCTGTACCCAGATACAAACCAGAAGAGGCATTGCAGGAAAAGAAGGCCACAAACCAATGTCCCTCGTAAATACAGATGCAGGAATGTCAAACCAATCTGGAGGCATACAAAAATGCCAATATGTCACAATCAGGTGGGATTTATCCCAAGAATCACAGTTTGACATTCGAAAATCAGTCAATGTAACTTACCATATTAACAAGCGAAAAAAGAAAAACGGTAATATCATCTTAGTAGATGTCAGTAAAAGCACTGAATACAACCCAAAATCTATTCTTAAAAAAAAAAAAAATCTCTTCGTGACCTAGGGCTAGAATGGAATTTTCTCTACCTGATAAAAGGCCCCTCTGAAAACCCGTTGTTAACCTTATACCAAATTAACTTAAAGTGGATCACACGTCTAAGTGCAAAGCCTGAAACTACAGAACGCCTGGAAGAAAACACAGGCAAATGCCTTTGCCAACGCCCTCCGAACGGGGAGAAGAGACGTAAGAATTGCCCAACTGGAAGGATTCCGCCATCTTTGGAAAAGTGAAGATTGGAGGCAGCCAGGGCAGGTCCAACAAGCAAAACTTCTGCTTCCCTCTACAGGGACCCTTGGAAGCTCAGTAGCTCTTCTTTCTACTCTGTGCTTGCCAGCAACAAGTGCGTCCCCACGGAGACATGCCAACCACTTATCTTGTTTTCTTGCACTTTGCTTTATTGCACTTCACAAATATTACCATATTTTGCTGTGTATAACACACACCCACATTTTGTGTGTATTATACATGGGATTATTATACCATGGCATGTACTCATTATACCCATGTATAATGTGCATCCATATTTTTCCCTCAAAAGTTTGGGCAAAATGTGCACATTATACACAGCAAAATATGGTATGTTCTTTTACAAATTGAAGGCAAAAAGATTATGATGTACTTTTTCGCAATACTTGCATTATTGCAGTGGTCTTAACCTGAACCCACGATACCTTTGAGGCCTGTCTGCGTAGGTGAAGTTCAAGGGGACCTGTCCTTACCAAGGGGCCTGCTGTGGAATGTGATGTGCAGAGACTAGGACACGCAGGAGGTGCTGCACCTGCTGTAGCTGCAGAACCCTGCTACCCAAGGGAAGTCAGATCGGGACTCAGTCTGCACGAGGAAGGGGAGCATGTGGGAGGAACATGCATTCATTGACAGCACGTTATGCTAGGCAGCTAATACATGTTGACGTCTTTCATTCATATAGATGGCCTTGGTAATAGATACTGTTCTCACTTCATGGCCCCAGAGAAGTTGTGTGATTGGCCTGAGGTCAATAGCTGCTTAGTGCTGCTGATACTCAGATTCATCAGATGACCATTTTGGGGGGTCCGTGTGATACCGTCTGTCTCCGTAATCAAAGAAGATTTTTTTCTACGTTGCAGAGCATAACATGGATGTCCCTGCAGGACTTGGAAGGTGTGAGGCCAGAAAAATTTTATACCTTTGTGAATGGGCAGTTGTGCAAAATTCTCAGCGAACCTCGAGGGTTCTCAGTGTGTGGAGGGGAGGCCATGCACCTGCCGACGCGGGAATACTGGAAACATGATCTCTGTGAGTGCTCCTTCACAAAAAGACATCAGGAGGATCCAGGTTGGCCTTGAGACAGGAGAGATTTACGGACAGACAAGGTGTTGGGAATCCAATAGGACCAGGCAGCGCAGGCCGGGAAGAAGTGATGGACAGCAGAGCGGATGCCTTTTGACTTGGTCAGGGAATTTATTTCCAACCGCAGCCTATGCATCAAAAAGATTTACAATGTGGACAGAAGCCTGACATGGCTTCAAAGGTAGTTCTGGCACATTTGGAGAAGGCGCTGTCAGTCAATACCCTATGATTTTAAGCAGAGGGGCAAACTTTTCCTCTAGTGATAATAGAGATTCCCAGAAAATAACACCTTCAACTGAGATGTTCGCTGTCCGTGAGCTTTCCAAGTGGTCACAGTCCATCAGTTGCTTTCACAGTACAAGCTCAGGCATGAAGAGGTAATAATTTTTTCTTTCTTACTGGCTTTATTTTTAGGATGTATAACGAAAGATTTTTTTATGACTCCTTACTATCTTTTAAAAACCTTTCTATCTTTAAGATTTTTAAAAATACACTAAAGTACACCCAGGGGTATCCAATCTTTCGGCATCTCTGGGCCACAATGAAAGAAGAGTTGTCTTGGGCCACACATTAAATACCTTGTGACACATAATCACACAAAAAAAATCTCATCACGTTTTAAGTAAATTTACGATTTTGTGTTGGGTCGCACTTATGGCCATCCTGGGCTGCATACAGCCTGCGGATGCAGGTCGGACACCCCTGGCTACAGACACTCCTTATCCAAACTCAGTGACTAGCAAGATTTGGCATATCTGTTTCATGGCTAAACAAATTTGATATTGATAAACAAAGTCAGCTTTGAGATTTATTTTGAGATGGCACATTTGAATTGAACTAATTCATAACAAGGAGCCCTGTTATGAAAGGACTTGCAAATGAGAAATGTGCGGAAACTATTGGTAGGTAGGTGAATAATAAGATCGTGTTTGGTATCGATAGTTTTTCTTTAGGAAATGCAATAGCTCTGGCTTCTATTAACACACCTCTCTGGGAGCAGCAGTGAGAGGCACTTGTCATTGGGACCTTCAAGGAGGAACCTGCCACATTCTCTGCAGGGTCGCCCTGGGCTGGAAGAGGCCGATTTGACTGGGGTGTGGGTTTAACACGCGCATGTGCAAATGCGCACACACGGAGTGGGGGGCTCTGTGGATCTGGAGACATTGCAGGCCGAGACTTCCAGAGAGAGGAGGGGTCCTCTTGGGACTGAAGAATGCCAGGCAGCAGCCAGCTACACCCGCAGTGTTCAGTGCATTGGGCCAGCCCACACCCGTGCTCGGTGGGTGACCAGCTGTGCTCAGTAGTGGGGGCAGCAGCCAGAGAACACGGACGGATACCGCACTCAGAGGACAGTGAGCGTCGGACTGAGCCAGGGCTGGACGTCCAGGAGACCAGGGTGGTCGACTTGAGAGTCCGAAGACAGGGCTAAGTTTCCATGTTTAGGAGCAGCTGTCTCCTGTGGTGAACGAGGGGGACTCACGAGGAAACAGGGTTTGCAGATCGCAGCCCAGGTAGATCTCTCTGTGCATTCCTGGAGCTGTGAGCTCATCAGACTTGAGAAATAATGAATATAATAAACAAATAAATGAGAGCTATATCCTCCACCATGTCTCCCCAGGGACCAGGTTCTCCATAGAACGCCCCTTTAATTATTATAATCCAACTTTATAGAATGTGTGTATCTCTTAATACAATGTTGTTTGGCCAATGAGTATGTGGAAAAATGTGTATGTCTATGACCCTTAAACTCCATACAACATTTAAGCAAAGTGATTTGCAGAGATAGTCTTGAGTTCTAAATATAGTTCATGGAAACTCAGAACTTTTTGGAAGGCACGTCCAGTGTCAGACTGGGTGGTGCTAGGGCCGAGGGAGGAGCCACAGGCACCGTAAGCAAGTCTGTTACAAGCCTATTAATTTTATGGTCCTGAGACCAGATTAAGTAATGCCATCATTTAAAAAAAAATCCTCACCTGAGGCCATGTTTAAATTTTTGGGAGACAGGATGGCAGGAAGAGAGAGATCGAGAAAAACATTGAACATTCAGCGGTTGCCTCTCGCACATGCCCTGACTGGGGACCGAATCCACAACCTAGGTATGTGCCCTGATGGGGAATCGAACCTGAGACCTTTTGGTGCACAGTACGATGCCCCAACCAACTGAGCCACCTGGCCAGGGTAATGCCATCATTCTTATTCATCCATTCATTCATTCTTCATTCGCTTGACCGATATTTATTGAATGTCTATTAAAAACTGCACTGGTGAGCGGGGATTAAACAGTAAACTTCTGGCCTAGTGGAGGAACGCCGATAGAACAGTCAGCCCTTGCCGGACAATGCAATAGGAGCTCTGATGCGGGCGGTGTGCCGAGCAGTGGGAACTCACCCTGGCCTGACGCTTCCCTACTTCCTGGAGGAAGTGACAACGACATTAAGATCTGAAGGACGAGCGGAAGTGAGCCAAGGAAAAGGAGGACAAGGAGTTTCCTGGAAGAGGGGACGGTGGCCTTGCAGCAGCTCAGAGGAGGAAGAGTCGTAGTTCAGAAAGCCTGGACTATTTCGTGGGCGGAAGTTTCCCTGGCAGGCTGACTCTGTGAACCACAGCACAGAACCTAGGGGAAGGCTGGAGGTAGCGGCTGAGGAATTCCTTGCATGGAGATATCAGAGGCCTGCAAGTCAGCGAACTCCCTCCTCGGGGGTGTCCAGAGTGAGAAGGCGGAGCTTGGGGCAGAATTCTGGAAGGCCACAACATCTTGGGGATGTTGTGGATGTTCAGGCGGAGTTTCAGGGGCACCCAAGGCTGCCTGGAGGTCTGGGTAGCAACCAGGAGAGGTGGCGGTGAGGCTCCCAAAGGAAGAGTGGGCTCGAGAGACAAGGCCACGGTTTGCAGGGTACAAGGGACTGAGGAGTCACATACAGTCATAACTGGAAATATGCCTCCTTCGCAGCGCCTGGCGGTCGGTGGCCTCACCGAGATCAGAAGTGTTCTAATAATCCCAGTGTGGCGGGAAGAGAGGGAGTAAATGTAAGAAAACAGCACCACAAACTTTCTTAAGAATTCTGGCCATGATGGCCGGAGAGAGACGGCACTGAACGGAGGACTTTGGCAGGGAGGTACAATTTCAGACAGAGGGTGTGTTTGAATATTACTGAGTGCCTGGGAGGGCTGAGACATTGAGCAAGGCTGGGGGTGGCTTCTGGTGCGTAAGGGGTGACAGGTGTCTCGGCAAGCCCAGGCTTGTTGAGATGCGGGGTGGCGGCAAGGGACTGGAACTCGGGGTGTGGCCCGTGTGGATTTAGTCCTGTGTGACCTTCAGTAAGTCACTTAAGCTCTCTAAGCCTCAATTTCTTTATCTGCAGCAATAGAACCTACCTCAGAAGGCTATCTGAAAAATCCGTTTCGGTTATGCAGGTGAAGTGGTCAGCACAATGCCTCAGCAGTACTCATCAGCAACGGGCTTTCTTAGCATTAACGCCTCAGGAAGATGCTTGGTGTCAGTAGCCTGTCCACAGAGGGAAGGTGGTGGGAGCCTCCTTCTGTCTACCTCTATCTCCTTTATTTCCCCAAATTCCTCACCCAGTAATATATGTACTGATTTTTAGAGAGAGAGAAAGAGAAACATCAATGTGACAGAGAGAGAAAGAGAAAGCAAGAGAAACATTGATCAGTTGCCTCCCATATGCACCCCGACTGGGGATCAAATCTGCAACCGTAAGTATGAGCCCTGACCAGGAATCGAACCTACAACCTTTGTACAGGTGGCATAGGATGATGTGCCAACTCACTGAGCCACCGGCCAGGCTCCACCTCTGTCCTGACTGGGGTGAGGACACATTCTCTGCTCTGCTAGGCTCTTCCTCCAGTTCTGTTTGTTCTCAGGGATCACCAGAGTGTCATTGCTGTGGGGGGCCTCTGACAGGGACAATGGCTGGGGACACACCTACCCGGAGCTCAGCACTGCAGAGTGGGTGGCATCTCAGGGAAAGCCCAGCCACCTTCTTTGTTTTTTCCGCAGGCAGGAAGGTTGTTGGAGGGAACGCGGGGACTGAGCTCCCGGAACTGCCCTGGACTTCCGAAGTGGTGTCTTTGTTTTTGAAAGTCCCCCTGGTGTGCGATGTGATGTAACGAGAAGGGAGGGCCCTGAGGGAGGAGAGCACGCGTCCTTTTTGAAGCCAGATTCTAGGCTTTCCTTGCTTTGGCTGCCTGCTCCCAATTTCCCCACCGTGGGGACCTGCTGCCTTTTCTTCTCCCTCGGGAAAACCACATAGGCTTATTCCCACTGGAGTCAGGTGGGGACCCAGGGATGGAGCTGGGCTCCAGGTAGATCATCCAGAGTCCAGAGAGGAAAATGAGGCTCCAGGTCATACAGTGAGTACCTAACTGAATGATTCGTCTGGGACTCAAGACGCAGGCCTCCTGGTGCAGCGCTGTTTTCAAAGCTTCTCCCCATGAACGATGAGGGTTTTAGTAATCCCTCCACCTCCCTTCAATCCCCCTAACTGTTGCTGATGGATTCTTCCAAAATTCACGGGGCACCTCCTTCACAGGACTTCAAAGGACTCACGCTGGAGTCTTTCTAGGCACCGGGGACTTATCAGCTCAGCAGCAATGAAATCCCTGCTCTCGCGGGGCTTAGAGTCCAGCGAGGGTGAAGTGAGCAATGCAGACAATAAAGAAATAAATGAGAGCTGGATCCTCCACGATGTCTCCACAGGGGACATTGTCTCAGTAGAACGCCTTGAATTATTATAACCCACCTTCACAGCATTTATGTATCTCTTAATACAATGTTTGTGGCCAGTGAGTCTTTAGAAACACACGTCTATTTATGACCCCCAAACTCCATACAACATTTAAGCAAAGTGATTTGCAGAGATCTACCTTCTATATTACAATTCATAGACAATGCTTCGGAAGGCATGCTCAGCGTCAGCCTGGGCGTGCGCCTGCGCGGTGTTGGAGCTGAAGGGGGAGGAGCCACGGTGCTGTAAGCGAGTTCGGTACACACCTATTAATTTTACAGGGATCAGGAAGCGATGCCTGAGGCATTTCACACCCTAGCTTGTGGGTGACGTCTGTGCCACAGACAGGTGTTTTATTGTATATTAGTTACATTTTAGGGAATCGGTTGGAGGTTTTGCATTGACGCCTCGTTAACTTTTCCTAAATAAAGTCAGGGGAAATGGGCTCCTGGTTCGCACCGTGGGGCTGAAGTCCGATGTTCACGACTCTACTCCCGAGGCTCAGTCCGTGGGCGGGAGGGGGAGGTGCTGTGAGGCAGGAGGCTGCCTCAGCGCTCGCTCTCAGAGCGGGGTCTGCTGCAGCTCAGTGCTGCTGTGGGTAAAGGGCCCCTTCCGCAGGGCTGCCAGCACGGAAGGCATCCCGGTGCCCCTGGCGACCACGTGTCCTCCTTTAGGACACTTGACTCTGTGATGAGGATCAGGGCTACTTGCAAACTAACTTCCAAAGGAAGAGCAAAGTGATCCCCTTGTCGAGTTCCACGCTGCTTTTGCCAGGAGAGGTGGCCCAAGTCCACGGGTTGTTGTTTTTTTTTTTTTTTTGAATGGTAGCTGGAATGGTAGGAAGTCTCCCACAAAGGATTTCCTTTGGTCATTGTTGTTTTTTCGCTTATCAAAAAAATGTGGTGGAGGAGGGACAAGAATCTCCCTTCCTTGGGGAGTTTTGTGATTCAGAGTTTAAAAGGCCAGTCACAGGATCTGGGTCATAGAGTCGGTTTCCTTCTGGTGTGGGGCCTTGGGCCTCCCATGCCGGTCCCACGCAGGGCTGGAACTGGGGTCCCTTATTCTGTCCTATTCTTATACTTGGTCCCATGGGGGAAAAGTGTTTTCCTTGAGGTTAGAATCGGTCCTAAGGGAAGTGCCGTGTACGGGAATAATCAAACCTTAGATTTTAGCTTTGAAAGGAGTTGCAAGGGCCCTTAGTTTCGCCTCCTTCTCAAAGCAGATTCCCCTCTCTTGGGCCCTCCCCGAGGTAGTGGGGGGAGCTGGGTGGGGCCTG
Organism: Micronycteris hirsuta; assembly: GCA_004026765.1. Taxonomy (NCBI): domain Eukaryota; kingdom Metazoa; phylum Chordata; class Mammalia; order Chiroptera; family Phyllostomidae; genus Micronycteris; species Micronycteris hirsuta. The sequence continues at coordinate 138,057 of PVJI01000953.1, read as the reverse complement.
TGCACTCTGAGCACATCTGGCTGGTGAGGGTTCTCCAGAGAGACAGAAGCACATAGCAATTTCCTTTAAGGAATCGGCTCCCATGAGCACAGAGGCTGATAAGTCTAAAGTCTGCAGGGTGGGATGGCAGACTGAACTTCAAGTGCAGTGGTCTGAGTGTGGGGTTCTCCCTAAATTCAAGCAGAAGTCCTGATGTCCAGCCAATGGTGTTAGGAGGCGGGCATCCTTGGGAAGTGATTAGGTCACCCGAGGGCAGAGTCCTCATGAATGAATGAAGTGAGAGCCCTTCCAGAAGAGGCCCGAGAGCACTCCCTGGCGACCTGTGAGGACACAAAGAGCAGTCTGCACCCTGAAGAGGGCCCTCCTCTGCCCCTGCTGGCACCCTGAGCTTGGACTTCCAGCCTCCAGAACTGTGAGAAATAAATGTCTGTTTTTCACAAGCCACCCCGCCTGTGGTATTTTGTCACCGCAGCCTGAACGGCCTGAGGCACCCAGAAGAGCTGGTGGTACAGTTCAAGTCTGAAGGCTGTCAGCATTCCCTCTTGCTCGGAGGTCAGTCTTTTGTTTCATTCTGGCCTTCAACTGATTGGGTGTGGCCCACTCCACAAGGGAGGGCAATCTGCTTTACCTAAGATGATTAAAAGTCACACCTCATTCAAAAATACCCTCAGAGAGACATCCAGGATGATGTTCGATGAAATATCTGGGCTCTGCAGCAGACCCAAGTTGACTCATAAAATTAATCATCACATTAGATATAGCATCTGTAGGAATATTATATGTACTTTTGAATGTTTGGCAATTAAAAGACATATTCCTCACGCCCCAACACACACATGAATTGAACTCTCCCCATGTGGGAGGAAAGAGAGAGCAAGCTTTGGGTGGGGAGAATGTGTCTGCTCCTTTTTGCTCAGGAAAGGGGTGCCAGCTGGGCTTGGGCAGCTTCAGAACTTTTAAGCACTGATGTTAGTCAGCTGCAGAACTTCCTGCGTCCCTGGGTTTGTGTAGGGGTTGAAGAAGGCAGTTAGCTGACGAGTGTGTATACAAACTGTACACACATGCACTCATGTGAGGCAACATACCAGAAAGGTGCGGACTACGGAGCCACGTGGTTGAGTTGGAATCCCAGCTTTGCTACTGACTTGCTGTGTGTCTGTGGGCAAGCTAATGAACCTCTCTGCTTGGTTCTCTCACCTGTAAAATAGAGAACTAATAGAGCCCATGCTTCATAGGCTGTGAAGATGAAAGGAGGTAAGAGCCATGAAGGGCTTACAAGATCACCTGGCACACAAGTACTAGAAATGTCTATCATCATCATATATGCAATGCATGTCACATGCACATACCACCCACGGTCATCTGTCAGCAAAGGCAGCCTACACTTCTGGCCAGTAAATGCACAGCAGGAACCTTATACCGAAACTCTACTCGTGCACTGCCTATTGCAGAGACGATGCTAAACAAGAAGATGCACGCTTTTGGTACTTCATTGGGTAGGATCCAGATCATATCTGTTTTAAGTTAAATTACTATTATTATTATTTGTTGGTAAGCAGTATTATAGCAAGATGCTGGCATAACCTTGGAGTAAATTCAGCGTTTTGGGTTTGCAAAGATCATCTGCAGCCACGTGGCATTTCTGCGGGGGAGAGGGGAGCACAGGAGGCCTCTCCTCGTGCTTCTTGCACACTCCGTGAACATGTTGCCGGCCACCTGAGGCTCAGGTGTGCCCAAGGCTGCTCGAACAACAGCGCGGACACTGACAGCTGGTGTGCTCCAGTGGGATCTGGCTCCTTCTCCCCGATAAATGGCTTCCCAGACGCTGCCAGCTTCATGCTCAATTAATCTCAGTTGAATTGATCATCCAGTTATAAAGAAAACCATTAGCAATGAAGCAAAACGTCCCAAAGAGCTTTTATGGGTAAAAGGAGAGGAAGTAAATTGTTTTGTTTTTTTTTTTAAAGAAAGTTAAGATGAAGAATTGTGTTTGAAAAGACAACAGCACCAGCCTTCTCTCTACCCAGCTGACTCAGCCCTCAGGGGGTGGAATAATAAAGTAATTTTTTTCACCTATTCATCTCAGGAAACATTTAGAGGAAATAGCTTTTCAATAAGCAAGCACAGGTAAAGCTCAGTGTATGGCAGACTTCACTGAAGCTGAGAGACGTCACACACATTTTCAACTCTAGCTCTCCAGCAACAGGGTAGGCGTGGGCAGTATTGTCTTTCACCCATTTTACAGATGAGGAAACTAAGAGAAGAAATTACTATATTTTTCAGACTACAAGATTGGGAGGAATATGGGAGTGCATCTTACAGTCTGAATGTAGCTGACCTGGCTGTTTACATTTACATTGGTGAAATATTATTTATGTTATTAAATATTTTACCACATTTTTTGCTTCAAAAATTTTTTTCCTATTTTTCTCCTCTAAAACCTAGGTGTGTCTCATGGTCTGAAAAATACGGTAGGTAACTTGTCCAGGACCAGGAGCAGCTGAGCTGGTATGCAAAGCCCCGCTCTGGTGCCGCGCTGGGTGCGTCACGTGACTTGCTCCCCGTTAGGACCCGATTTCCACGCCGCAGCCCCCCTGCCCCACCGTCCCTGCACGGGCTCTTACATGCATGTATACAACACCACACACATGTCTTCAAACAGATAACTTTGTCGTTATACATGCAACATGTGTCCATTTTAGAAGAAAAAGCGACAGTAGGAAATACCGGGGAGCAAACAGAAGATAGGAAAAATTATTCGCACTCCTCCGCTGCCTATGACCCTTGTCAACGTTTCAGTAAATGTCCTTCTAGGTTGTTTTACACGCACGTTCTTTTCTCTGAAGCAACAACAAACACTTATGCTGCCTGCTGCTTTGTGATTTGAATCATTTTCACCTGACCATCGAGTATCTTTTTATTTAAATAAACACACTTTTAATTCTTCAAATGTATTCCACCATATGGACACATTAAAATGGACTCAGCTAATGTTCGTTTTGGACAAGTCAGTTCTTTCCAAATTTTGAAGTTAGAAATAAGGCTGCCACAGATACCTTTGCAGCTTAACCTACATGTGCGTGAAAGATATTTCAATTAGTAAGTTATGAAAATTAACTCATCTTACTATTGCTGAGGCTGAGTGATTGATTATACATTGCTATTTGTCCCAAAGGGTTATCGATAACCCACAGCTGCTCTTCATTTCCAGGCACTGAGCTGTTAGTGGAAGTTGTCATCGGGATCAGGTATGAGTTCTATACTTTTCATTAATATGAGTCTGGGTTCCATTAAAATTGTATGAATTCAGCATTAAAACCGCTGTGAACTGTGTTGTCATCTTTTTAGAGGATAACTGATGACATGTGAATAAAACATGCGGAAAATGGCCTGTTCTCTGACAAGCTCTCGGGAGGCCTCCCTGTCACCCTTCTTTCCCAAGATCCCCGGGGGCGAGCGCCGGGGTGGAGGGCCTCTGGCTCTGAGCAGACTCACTGGGGAGGCAGGGCTGGTGATATTCCACTTCTGCCGCCCATGGCCTCTTTCCGAGATCTTCCCTCGGCGTCCTACCTTGTTTCTCACCTCCTGGAGTTTCCCTCTTCCAAATCCACCTGCACACTGGTCCCCAGTTTAGCTCAGATATCCCAAAATCTTTGGAATAATTTCTCTGTATCAATATCAAGAGTAAGAGATTAAAGTACAAGCAAGTGTTCAGCCCAAGCATCAGGGCGTTTATCTCCTTACTCTCCGACTGCCTGCCCAGCCCAGGTGCAAGCCAGTGTCCCGCTCTTGGCGTTGGTTATCCGTGGACAGGCAAAGCTCCTGGGCGCTGCTGGGGGTGCTCCCAAGCCCCCAGGCAGCCAGGGGCCCCTGTGCGTGGTAGCTCTTCTGCCACCTGGCAACCAGGCCCCCTTCTCGTCCCCTGTGCTCACCTGCCTTCCGGGATGAGGGGCTGAGTATTTTCTTTTATCCCATTCAGGCCTGGGTAGCCAGAGCCCATACATATGGGTTAGTGGCTCTGTAAGAATTGTCATTTTTCTCTGAAAGTGTCTTTAATAGGAGAAGCAAAAGTGGCAGGAATTTGCAGCCAGATCCGGGGACAGGACACTTGTTTTCTCACAGAAAATGTGCCCGTAAGGAATCTCACCCTTATTAATGCGATGCACAAGGGGTAGGAACCCCATTTTCTGAGCTGGAAAACAGATTCCCGGAGCACACGGGGGTAGCTCTTAGGGTATTGGGCTGCTGGCTTATCATAACTTTGCATATTCTCAACGGTTTTGTCTCAGAAAAGTAATCGTTCTCTTTCTTCCTCTTCTGAGGTCGCGTGTGCTGTGTACCCAGAAGTCACGGACAGTATCAAAGGGCCCCCGTGGTTTGGTGCAAAGCACTGCCCCTGGAACCTGGGAGTCCTTGGATGCAGACACAGACGCTCCTTCATGTGTGTCCCCTGCAGCGTGACTGGGGAGGAAACCGGGCAATGCGGTCAGGGAGACTGAAGCTGGGTGCCCCGGGTCTTTCACTGGGGTTTCTTTACATTAATCTCTTGACCTTGCCTGATGCTTAAACACACAAAACCCTGTTATTTATACAACCTCATTCTCACTTGGGGAAATGGGTTCAGGGAAATGAAGAGGCTGACCCAAAGTCGTGCTTCTTCAGTGGGTCAGGAGTAGACCCATGACTTTGGATTCAGGTCTTCCCACTGAGATGCAAGTGCCTTTTGGTAAAAGATACTCCTGTGCCATTTTCCCATTGTCTTTACGTGTAGATTCCTTGCACTTTACGGAATCGCTAGCTTTAAAACCATGAGATTAAGTTTTCACCATAAGCTCCCAGCTCCACCTGGCCCAGTTCAGGGACCTACAGGGAGGAATGGCTTATGAACCTGGTCTTTGGTGAGGTGGGGGTTGTGGCAGAGGGGTGGCTTCACTGGCATCAGGGCGCGAAGTACACACGTCAGGGCTTTGCTTCCTCCATGTGCCCCCAAGCCGCCCTTATGCAGCTGCTGGGTGCTCACTCAGTAAGTGGTTCTGCACAGCAAAGAGCTTGGTTAGGCCTCAGGTCAAGAGAGCCTGGCCGGGCTCAGAGGGGAGGGGGAGAGCTGGGCAGAATACATTTTCTCCGGCATGCCTTTGCAGCTGTACTTTCTTCTTACCTGGTAGCCAGACAAGCCTTGTTTCAGGACAAAGCGGTGACACTTTCACAGTGTTAGTTGACATGCAGATACTGCAATTAACGGGGACGACATTTTAACCTTCTCTTCTTCTTGTTCATAGCTTGTTTTCCTTTTACACTGCTCAGAATGTCTAAAAACAACAAAGCTGCGTTGAGAAACAGGTTGACCTTAAAGGGATCTATGCTTGTGTTACACCGCTATTCGGCAAAGCTGTTGACAGTCTCAGAGAGGAGCGAGAGTCTAGAAAATCACACCCCTGACCGCTGTGACTGCCTTGGGAAGAGCTGCACCCAGAAGCTGGGCTCAGCAACGTGCTCCCCAGTCATGAATTGCGGGGGCCCCCTGCCCATCTCCTCACACCTCTTTTTCATCTGGTGTCAAAACCCCACATATGAGCAATGGATAGGGGGGCAGAGAGGCTGAAGAAAGGAGCTGAGTCCGGCTGGGCTACAGGAAGCCTCTAGGTGCTTAGGTCAACTTGCCGGCTTTAAAAATTAATTAATACTTATTTTAAAATATCTGTCTATTTATTTATTTACTTTTTTCCTTCGCCATTTATCCTCCCTATACCTCCGCCGCTGCTCTGCATCACCCCTTCTTACCCTCTTGCATGAGACAAACACTTGGATTTGCTGTCAAGGACAGCGGGGCAGTATAATCCACCCCCCGCCCCCCGAACCACCTCTGACCAAGTGAGTCAGACACTTTGGAGAAGAACTCGCTTGGTGTACCATGTCCGATGCATGTAAATTCAAACCATGAATCTGCGTGCAGCCCGCTGACCTCAGTCCTTTCCCTGTGCGCTCGATGAGACCGTGGAGAACCTTCCGAAGTGTCCCCTTTTTAACAGGCGATAGTGGCACAGCAGTGGAAGCTGCTGACACTGCCACCTTGGAAAGCGTGGGCTGTGGGGTGGGGACTGCTCCGGAGCTACCAGGTCAGCCAGACTGGGAGCTGGTGGTCTCTGGGTGTCTGCCACGGGCTCTCTAGTTCCTGACAGTGAGGAGTGAGGCGAGACTCGGAATAGGGATGATGATGGTAAGAAGGGGGTACTACCCTGAGATTGGGGGCGGAAGGTTGTCTTTAAATTGCCACTACTTTGGAAAATACAAAAGTCCAAAACGTGAGGTCATCAGTTTTTACTAAAGTTTGCCTTTTGGCTGTTGGTAACATTTACATCTTTCTGATACGTGTATAACTGCATATCACTGTGCATTTAAAATACCTGACCCAGGCCAGATGCTGAGTGAGACACTAAAATTAACCCCAGATTTTCTCTGGCATGGGAAACAGGGAGGAACACACTCTGATAAATCTCTGCCTCCGTTAAATTGTTACCAGCATGAGTTGCTAGGAACTAGGTAAGTGGACTCCTTTGAGCCTGCACCCTTTTTCCCCTTTCTGGTCCTCTGGTGGCAGCGACTGTGACTAATGGACACAGAGAGGCCAGGCTGCAGGAGCTCTGGAGAGTGGGGGGAGAGTCTGGGGCACTGACCACATAGCATTAGAACCTGGGAGGCTCTTTAGCACCTTAAACAGTCAGGAGACCCTGACACTCATAAAATTCAAATTAATCACACCTTGATGCTTTATTTTAAAAATTAAGGAAGGTTTCAGAAAAAGGTCATTACAATAATGTTGAATAAAGTAGGGATGGAAAATGAGCCTGTGGGTATGCTAATTGTAAGCAATTTGCCTTCATTGAGACTTCAGTTTGGCTCCAGGCTTCATGGCAACGCAGACAAAAGGGAAGCAGGACAAGTTCAAGCTCAGTCACAGCTCCTGGGCTGTATTCAACCTAACTTTTATCAACAGGGGGTGGTTAAGTACACAGTATGCTGCACCGTTCCTGGGCTTCGTCTCTCCCAGTGACCATGCTCTTTGTTGATGATTCGCAGATTCTTCCTGGGGGAGGTGGAGTACATTTCACCGCCCACTGACATTGAGTTTGGCCATGTGACTTGGTCTGGCCAGTAGCACGTGGACAGCAGTGACCAGGTAGTGATCTTAGACGTAAGTGGTATTATTCCACCTGCTCTTTCTCGAGCTCCTGCCGTCTGTGTAAGAGGCACAGGGTGGTGGCACCCCCCACTCATCACAGGAGGATGGTAACAGGTAGAACCACGGGACCAGCCTGAAGTTCACAGTGCTGACCAACCCGGCTGACTGGGACCCTCAGTGTAAGTGAAAAACAAAAAGATAAAAAATACAATTGTTGGAAGTCACTGCGTTTTGGAGTGATCTGTTCTGCATCACTGTTCTGACAATACCTGACTGATACAGTGACCTTCTATGACCAAATCTGGAGAGATATTGGTGATGGATCGTGAGAATGAAAGTTCAAAAAGTATAATCAGGTAGATTCTACTTTGGTAAAATAATGTAAATGTCTGATATTTTGTTTGAAAAAAGATTATGCTTATATATAAATATTAAAATGTGTGAGGGATGGCACTCCACTCTTTAAAAATTTTAAGGGGTTCAGAGCAGGCCTCCCTGAGCTATGTGGATTATGTTGGTATGTGGATTATTTTGAGTGGAAGGCAATTGAGAATTTAAAACATTTAAATTGGGGCCTTGTCTAAGTAAGAGTTATGACCAGAAATGACTTTTTATGACCTATCTATAGAACAGGGCAAACTTCAAATTACTGGACATCTGCTCTGCATTATTGTCTTGCAAATAACCCTCTTCCCCTGGGAAGCCTCAAGGCAACTGATCCCGTCCCTTGGCTCAGCATGTCGCATGCACCTCATTTTCCCTTTCTGACTCTGAGCCTGTCAGGTACGTGGGGGTGCCTGTACACACATATGTAGTTAAATTAGGTTATCTTCTCTAGTTAATTAGTCTCATGTCAATTTAAATATTAGAGCAGCTGAAATAACCTAGAAGGATAAAGCAACATTTTTTTTTCTGCCCCACAGGACAAACTTGAAAAGTATGCACATTTTTAGAAAACCGGTAGGTTTTTCTTTTTTTCCTTTTGCCTCTGTGTGGGGGTGTGTGTAGGTGGAATTCATGAATTAAAAAAGCTTAAAGATCAAACACAACAGCTTCAAAGCAGGCTGCTACTGCAGTGCTGTGGCGGTCACTCTGTCTAGGGGCACCTGGGTGAACTTCCTGTGCATATCGGTCCTTCATCATAGCCCGGGTGTTAGGGACCATTGAAAACACCCTTTCATGCACTCGGCTCCCGTAGGAGCAAGGAAGCGTTGCCCACAGCTGGATAGCTAAGGGGGAGGAGCAACCCAGTGGGCTTGCCAGTTCACTTCGCTGCCCCCTCCCCTCAGAAATACTTGCACTGGAGGCAGTGCACTAAGTGCTTTGGACGCTGTAGTGAACAAGACGTGCTCACAGAGTGCCGGCAGCACTGAACCCTAGACTAGGACTTTACCCATTATTTACACATCCACGTACATTGTTGGAAGCCATGCTACACCAGATCCATGAGCACTGATTTGCGGGGAACTAGCCCCACCCATTTCTCGGCACAGTCGGATATGGGCAGGACGCCGCTGCACAGCGGCAGGCGACCAGGGGCAGTTCTCACAAGTCTGGCTTGTGGCTTGCATGATGTAGATGTGGCAATGCTTATTTGACCTCTAAAAACAAAGGCGTCTAACTGCTAGCCTATTCCCCATACATGAAAGGGCTGCACAGCAGAAGGCGACCATGGGCAGTCCACCTGCAAGTCTCACTCTGTGCCGGCTTACTTTAGCACTCCTGAGAGTTAGAACAATTCTAATGGCTTGTAAAATGTTGGAAGCTGGATCATCCTGGCAATCCCCATACATGAAAGTGTTAAGGAGCGATTAGCCATTTAGCAAGCCAAGCCGCCTCAATGCAAAAAGCAAAGCAGTCTGTTAATTGATGAGAGAGGCCTGGGAGAAGTCATTACTAAAAATACTTTAAATCATTCTCCCTGAAATTCAGCAATTTATCGTTCTTCTTTAGACCAGAGATATAGGAAAAGATTTTAATAGCTAGGAAGTTTAGTGAATAGCCATAAATGTTAGTTAGGATTTATACTTCAGAAAGTTGTAGATAAGGACCATCTGTTGCTTAGGATTCTAAGGACACTGACACATGTTTATACTTCAAAGAACAGCTAATTGGGTTAGGAGTACCTTGAATTAGATGACATCTCTCTCTCTCAAACTTCCTAAGCACAAAGACTTAACCTCTACATGTATTTCTAATTACTAATTTAGAGTTATCTAGGACCTAAGAAAATATACATATATATGTCTAGCCAATTATTAGTGCTTAAAATAGTTAGTACTGATATTATTTCTAGCTGTTTGATGATGATTCCTTATCAGTACACCCATTTGTTTAACATGAGTAGAATTTATAGCCTTTTTAATTGCCCACGTGTTATTTCTTGGTGATTTGTGACTTGCAGATGTTCTTTACTAATTGTGAAAGATGTGTGTCTGCTTTTTATCACTACTGTTGTAAAAAAAAATGCCTTGTCTTTAAAATAGAGGTAGTTCCTTTGTTCAGGGAGTCAGTCAGTTTTTTAGGCTGAGAGATGGGCAAGAAAGGTGGTCTCTCAGGTTCAATAAACTGGCCTAAAAGAACAAAAGAAAAAGAGTGTCGACTCCATCAATTGCGCCTCCGCCATTCATTCCTTCGAGGACCTGAGGTTGCAGAGGCAGGACCTCTGCAGTACATAATTCTCCATAAGGGCATAAGTATAATTTTATATTTTGCCTTCTCCCCCTCAGTGCCGTCATAGTCTGTTCAGGCTGTAACAAAGTACCATGGACTGGGTGGCGTATAAGTAGCAGGACTTTATTTCTCATAGTTCTGCAGGCTGAAAGGCGGGGATCTGGGTACCAGCTTGTGTGGGCAAGGGCTTCCTTCGAGGTTCATTGTTGTCACTGGGCTGCATCCCTGTAGGGCAGTGGAAAGGGGCTGAGAAGCTCTCCAGGGTCCTTTCTAAGGGCGCTAATCTCCTTCATGGGGGCTCCACCTTTGCCATCTAAACACGTCCCAAAGTCCCCACCTCTGAATGCTGTAATCTCGGGGAATTATTTCGACATGTGAATTTTGGGGGCAGGAGTTAAACTTTTAGACCATAGTGAGTCCAGAGTTATTTTTTCCTTTGTTGTTTGGCTCCCTTCCTCCTCCTGTGTGTTGCATTAGATTTTCCTGTCTCCTCGCCCCACCCCACCCCACCCCACCCCACCCCCACAACAACAAACTAATTTGTGTCTGTTTTTCCTTTGTGGTTATGCAACCCTGTGTGGACATTTACCGTGAGTGGTAAAGAGACCAGTGTTCTTGCCGCTAGAGAACTGTGTGGCCGCTTTTTATTTTATAATCATCGTAAAGACACATTCAGTCAAATAAACTCAAGGATAAATCAAGGCCAGCTATGAAGATATTTCCATCTGATTCTCTAGGTCCAGAGTTTTTTGGCCAATCGTGCTGCTGACCGTACTGTGGCAGTGTGGACCTTCGCCCGGAGACCACTGGGCTGTCCTTCATGCCGCCTTTAATACAAATGCAAGGCTGTCTCAGTTCACGGTGTCACTTTGCCCTTGGCCTGCGTGGGGGTGGGGGGGACGGGTGGGCAGGACAGGTGAGCAGCAGATGGACCATTGGCCAGTGTGTGCATTCACACCGAGTCTTTGTGGCTGAGGTGATCAGTAATGCAGCATCCGAACAGAAGGCTCGTGAGAGGGAAGGAAGCCTTTGAAATATTCCATCGGGGAGAGGGAAGGAGATCGACACTCTCCCAGGCAAACGGAGTCATACAGCCGGTCCCTCTGGTGTCCCTCTGGGTAGAGATGAACTGACAAATTTGGGGGCTTTTGCAATTTGCCTTCCATTTTTTAATATCAGAAACCCCCACCCCCACTCTCATCCCTGAAATGGAGGTGCTCAGGCCTCTCCACCCCTGGGAGCCCCTGGTGTGTGTGTTTCTCCCTAAGGAATCTATATTTTCATTTCTTTCAGGACACTACATTTAGAAACTATGGAATATCCATCGGCCAAACTTGACCGGGCACCTGGTGTGTGCCCCGCGTGGGCACTGAGAGGCTTCCCTGAGACGGTACTCGGTGGGGCCTGCACACGGTGCCTGGCACCCAGCAAGCCCCAGTTAGTTTTCGTTGTTGTTCTAACCGTCCTTGTAAGCCTTGCACAGCGATGAGCATAAATACAGCAAGATTTGTCTTCAAAGTCCTGGCCGGGGCGCTGAGGCACGTAGACAAAATGTGTAAACACAGGGGTGACGAGAACGTCCACAAGCCTGATAGACACCCGAGCTCCAGACCATCGTGGGCGTGACTGGTGCCTGAAGGTGGGAGCACAGGGCGGGCGCAAGAGGGGCTCCGTGACCACCTCCCACTCCTGCAGGAGGCAGGGAAGCTTCCTGAGGGGTGACGCCTTTTGTGTGGGCGTTTGGTCTCCTTAACGCTTAGAAAAGTCATTTGCTTACAGGGAAATTCAGTATATAGATACCTGTATTTTGTAACAGTAAAAAGGCTCGTTGTTACGATGATTTTAAAATTAATGTGTCGTAGGCTGGGGTTCTGGAGGTGGGAGCCTGGGTTTGAATTCTGGTCCCGTTGTAACAGGGCGTGTGATGTCAGACAAGTGACTGGGCCTTTTTGGGTTGCAGCATCTGCCTCTGTGAAGCCGAGGTTCATAAGATGTACCCGAGGAGTTCATGTGCAGGTTAAATAATTTTACCGATGGAAAGCACCCAGAGCAGTGCCTGGCACAGGGCGAGAGCCCTGCGAATGTCACCTATAACTTGATCCTTCAGGTCCCCAGAGATTGTTAAAGTGCCATTGCCTAAGTTAAATTCTTTTATGAACCAGCCAAAGGAATGTGAGATGAAAAGGTGGATTTTATATGGAAGACGTGGGAATTCACTGAGCAAGTTTGCAGGCTTAAAACCCATTCTTCTGGTTCCACGGTCTCATTAGCCTGTAGGGTCAAAAGGTCACAGACCTTCCCACCTATTTTTATTACTTTTTAAAAATTATTTTTAAAAGATTTTATTTATTTATTTTTAGACAGAAGGGAAGGGAGGGAGAAGGAGAGGGAGAGAAACATCAATGTGTGGTGGCCTCTCACATGACCCTCTCTGGGGACCTGGCCTGCAACCCAAGCATGTGCCCTGACTGGGAATCGAACCGGTGACCCTTTGATTCACAGCCCGCGCCCGATCCACTGAGCTACACCAACCAGGGCTTATTTTTAAATTAAAAAAAAATTTTTATTGTTGTTCTATGACAGTTGTCCCAATTTTCCCTCATTGCTCTCCCCTGCCCCGCCCCCACTCCACACTCAATTCCCACCCCGTGGTCCATGTCCACGAGTCACTGACACTTGTTCTTTAACTAGGCCCTTCCCCTTCTTTTCTTCCTCATCCCCTTCTCCCTCCCCTCTGGTCCATGTCAGCCTGTTTCCCCTGGTTCTATTCTGTTCACCAGGTTCCACTTATCCAAGTGTACTATTTATAATGTACGATTAACTGAAAACATTCTGTTTTCTTTTCAAATGACAAGTTGTCTCATAGGGAGGTGATGTTCCATCGTTTTCTAGAAGAGGAATGGGAAGTGGGTTTTCGAAGGAAGGAACTAAGACGCTCACACTGTAACAATAGGCTTGCTCTAATAAAGAAGCGTAAAGCCGGAGTGCCCCCCGACCCTCTACTCCAGGCATAAAGATGAGGAGAAAGGGCCCCACCAGCCCAGCCTCGCTGGGAAAAGAGGACGAAAGAGGTGGCAAATATAGCAGGTTTGCGAAAGTATTGCAATATTCTTTCATTTCATTGAATAAATGTGAGCCATGGTACCAGCCACCGTACCCAGTGCACGAGTCACCAGACTCTTTACGACCAGTATCTTAGACCAGGATGTCGCCCTCTGGGGGCACTGACCAAGCGTCCTAGCCTGGCCCTGCCTGACCTGAGGGATCCCGAGCCCAGGTGCGGTCATCTCTAAAACGCACCGTTCCCCCGGGGGTGCCCGCGGTTCTTCCTCTTGCGCAGAGACCTCGCTAATGGTCTCTGGTTGTAACCGCGTCTGTGCAGATGTTCAGGGAGATCCCCGACTGGCATTCCCTACGACAGCTCTTGAACATTTCGCAAGTGGTGCTCAGCAGTTTGCACCGTGGCTGTGACCCCCCAGCTCTTTTCTCCCCTGATTTAATAAACTGGCTCTTCTCTTCCATCCCCTGGAATTGTAAGCACTATAACTTTGTGAACTAGGGATAGAAATAGTACCTGTTGCATAAAATTACTGTGGAGATTAAAAGTTTTAATAGACAAAAGTCCTTACAAAATGTGCGACACAGAAAAATCGTCAATATATATTTGCCACTGTTATTATTGTTAAGCATCTCCTATGTGCCAGGTACTAGGCTAAGTGCTCTCCACGTGTTAGCTCATTTCATCACCAGAAAAAAATGTATTCTTTTATATGTCTGAGCAATAGAATTCGGTGATCATTAGTAGTTTTCTTTCCCAACCTTTAAAAAACTTTTTTTTGGTGTGTGTTCCCGTCTCTCTTTAGCTGATGCCAACATCACGCCGGCCACAGGGACTGCAGCGTCTGAATCTTCGCTCTCACGTCCTGCTCTCCTTCAGCCCCACCACTCCTCACCAGATCGGGCAGATTTAAAACCGCTCCCGTAGGTTTGCTCACATTTTCTTGTCTCCACTCTTGCCGGGCTCACTAGACATTGTCATTGCTTCTCAACCGGTTCCCTCCCATCCATTTTTCAGGCTGCAACCCGAAGTATCCTCCGGCCCCTTCATTCTCGTAAGTGCCGATTCCTCAGCCTGGAATCAAAGATCCTTTCCTTTCTGGTCTTAATCTACGCTTTGGGACCGTCTCCGCACCTGTCCTTGTGTGCTGTATGCTGCCAAAGTGCACCCTCGGCTCTCCCACCAAAAATTCTAGCTGTCCCACCTCCCTGGGAGGCTCTTCCTGGAATTCCCACAAGTGCCTTGCACAGAAGTCCTCTTTGACCAGCCCCCTGCCCACTCCCAAAGCTTTCAACCGCTCCCCGGGAGATCGCCAGCACCTTGGGACAGAGGGTGCGCCTTCCCCTCTGTGCCTGTGCATTTACCTTCTCTACATGCACTTGACAGAGAATTTCTGGCGGTGCTTGCTGTTTTGGGTGTGGGTGTATCGAAGACATAAATAGTATCCAACTCTGCTTATCATTCTGCAACTTGCGTTTCTCCCCCAGCAATATGTCCTGGCAATCTGTCCGGCAGGATGCGTCTTAAATGCCACCAGAATCCCCCCAACCTTCCAGGATTCTGCTGTTCCGGACGTATTCTCTCTATCGATACTCCTTGGAACCTATTAAGAAGCTTTCTATGTCACCCATGCATGTAGTAGAATTATGAGTGACTTTTAAATATCATATACTTTTATTTTTACCTTTCTGTAATTTCAAAAATTTTGACTATTACCTCAAAATTATATTTAAACAGAAAGATGCTAGGTTAAGCACACACACACCACCATACACATATGTTCCTTTTCTTTCTTCTTCTTTTTTTTTTGCTATAATTTCATGTTACTTAGACACCTATTAACTTGTCTTCCCTGTGACCTTGATACTGGGACTGACAGCGCCTTGCAGAGGGAACGTGTGTGTCGCAGGAAAATGTGCCACTATGGAAAACTCTGCACACACACCCAACTCTTGGGCAGCAGCCTCGCCGCCGAGGATCTGAGAAGAGCAAGTCTCAGACGAAGTTCTGCACACCGAGCTGTGGCCCGCCGTGTCGGGGGCCGCGCAAAAGGAAAAATGGATGCTCCAGTGTACCTTCATGGAGAGTTCACATTTATATTATTATTATTTTGTTATATAATCATATTACACGCTGTGCATTAGATGAATAGGTAGCATTTGAATGGTATATATTCCATGACTAATTATCAAATATATAAACACATATCACATATTATATAAGTCTAATATTTTACAGAGATTAATATCAAAAGCTAATGAAAGCCCTACAATCAAGCACAACGACTGTGGATCACATCGGCCCACGCTGCCCAGTCCGCACGCCACACCCACCCTCATAAACCTGGGCAGCGAGAGGCCCTGGGCGCAGCCCCGAATCCGTGGGCTGGTTGGAAACAGCTGTTCCCAACGCACAGCAGTGCCGGGTTGTAAAACAAACATCAACAGCCTGTCTTTATTTAAAAATCTGATATTTTGTGTATCATAGATTTAAAAACATGCTTGCATTAAAATACTTGTTTGGGCACCCCTCTAAATCCTGCACCTGAGGCGACTGCCTGGCTGGTCTGCCTCGCTCTAGTCCCTCCTGCAGCCACGCTCGCAGCCATTTGCCACTGAGCATTAACTAACAAACGAGCACCGAGGTGGCGTGTGCAGGCCATGCCATAGGCTTCCTGCGGTTCTAGCTCTCTGGGCTCTGCTGTGGGGAAGCTCTGTCTCCCAGGGGCAACCCCGCTGGGTCCCACAGGCGGGATTCAGTGACTCTCATCACTTGCATTATGTGGGGAGAGTCTTCCTCCATGGTCATGGCTGTTGACGCAAAACTATGTAGGGACTGGCCTTGGGCACCAGCTCTGCGGCCTAGGCTATAGACCTCACTGGCTTTCTGTACCCAGTTCCACATTTCTCCACTTTTTCCCAATTCTGAACACTTGCGATGCTATTTAAAAAGTCTTTGATTTAACCATTAAAAATCCATTTATGACGTTCACTGCACTAATTAGCAAAGCCTCAGGTATTGACAAAGACGGGGATCAGGGTCGCTCTTCGTGGCGACTGGCTCTCTGGAGGATGGTCTTTCTGATGAAGTGATCCCACGACCCTAGGAGCGTGGCTTGTTTTGTAGGGCAACTGTAGAGTGAAGCTGGAACTAATGGCGCCTTCGTGACCTCACACCATCTTTGCTGTAAGTCCACTAAATTAAATGGCAGACTGCATAACAACCACCTATGGTTAATAGACAAATCGTTGATCTGACTTTCTTGTCTCAGTGAACTGGGAGCGTGGTGGTCCCCCTGGGTTGTTAGGCACACCCGTATTTGTATTTGACCAGCTCAGTTCCATGGAAGGGGCCCTGGGAGGCGTGACCCCAAGCCTCACTGCCCTGGCAGCTTGTCTGCCTTGCAGCTCAGCATGCAGTGTCATGGATCCGCACCTACGGCAGGGCTGGCTGTCTAACCATGGTGGTGGTGCTGTTGGGGGACCAGTCGGTGGGGAGAATCAGATCATTACCTGCAGGGGATGAGTGAAGGCAGGGGTAACCACCTGCGTTGAACAACAGCAGCACAGGGTACGAATGAATGATCAAATGGTCCCAGGAGGGGTTAACCAATAGGGCCCGTTCGTTACAAGGGAGGGGTGGAGAACTCAGCATTGAGAAACCAAACCAGGTGAGGGCTTCAGACCAAAGAACTATGACTTCATTGTAAAGCCCTCATTGTCCCCAGGGCTGGTGTGATGGGAATAAAGATAGTGGTTAAGTTCTGCCACAGACTGGGGCATGGGCTGGTACAGGACCAGCACAAAACAAAGGTTCATGGGGTGAGAGATTTAAGTTGACTCTTCAGTGCCCTGGGGCTCCAGCTGAGGGATTAGTGCACAGTCTTGCTACTATTTGAGATATCTGATAGGGCTTTCCTTACGCCAGGTTCAAGATGCTGTCCCTGGGATGAGTTCAACATCAGCATATGAAATGATGGCTCTATTTTCTAGGGATCTGAAACTCTATCCTAAAAGAAAACGACAGGAAAAACTTCTGGCTAGCCAAAGACATGAGCTACCTTGCAGCTAGGTACCAATAAGCCCATGTTTTAAAGGGAGCCATCAACAGGTCAGAAGACTGAGCAGTGAAAAGCCACTTGCCCAAGTTTATTTACTTATTTATGCACTCACTGGCTGATTCTTATCTGTGCCCTGACCGGGGATCAAACCCACAACCTTGGTGTATCAGGACAGTGCTCTAACCAACTGAGCTACCCAGCCAGGGTCAATTTGCCCAAGTTTAGTGGCAGAGCTGGGATTTGAAAGGGGTTTGTTGCAGATTCCATGCACCTGTGTCCCCAGCCTCTATTGTATATGGCACCAAATAATTTCTTGAAAGAACGCATTTGCTTCCTTGTTTTTTACGTAAGTGCTGCTGCTGCCATGCTGTGTAGGTCTGCTCTGCTTTCGCTGACACAATGGGCAATCCCGTCCTGGTGTCTGCCTTGGAAAGGACTGGTGATGACTGCATCCGCGGGAGCAGCTGTGAGCCATGCTGGACAAGCCGTCCTTCACAGCAGAACGATCTGGGAAAGAGCAAAGTGCAGGGTTTGAACCCAATGCACAGCCATTTGTTAGTTAAAAAAGAAAAGCTTTAACGAATGTCTCCAAACATAGTCACATGTTTTACATCACTATGTACGCGAATCAACATGGGGCTCATTTCTGGCTCACATCTTGCTGGCTGAACTTAGGCCACCTAGTTTCCTTGATTTTTTGTGTTCTTATTAGTAACAAAGCAGAGTCTTGACAAGATCACTGTCCCATAAAGAACACCTTTTATTATCTGATTTTCTCCAATCCTCCTTTCAGGGTTGGAAGTACTTTGTCAAGTAGAATGCATTGCATTTAAGTGATTTTTTTTTAATTTTTGACTTTTTCAATGAATTAGAAGCATTTATAACCACAAACATGAGCTTGGCGACACGTGAGAACAATATGACAGACGCACAGATCTGTTTTAGTTTGGCCATCAGCACGTTGGGTCGGCGCATCACCTCTTTTACAAGTTTTAAACTTTAGATCACTCTGGCTGAGGCGTCTCTGAAATGCCAGGTTACAGTGGGATCTGGTGGTCACGGAAAACCATTTTACTTATAGAGTTCAAGTAAGTCTCTGTCTTCCTGTAAGCCTGGCTTCTCCTGCTTTCTCAGGGAGGAAATTGAGGTCCTTTCCATTTCAGTGATTAGTGCTGCAGGGGTTCACTGTCAGCGCATCGCAGAATCCCAAGTTCCCACACACCACCGTTCCTGGACTTCCAGACACATCCAGCATTTATTTGGAAATGAGGACAATTGTGAGGGCTGATAAAAAACATTAGTAAATGATTGTCTGAAAAATGTGCACCCAAAAGAGACCAAGTAATAGTTTGAAAGTTAAGAAGGAACTATACAATGATGTTCAGCCACCACACCTGACCACAGAGTTGTTAGAATAAGTAAATGTGGTTTGTGAAGTTAAAAATATTTGGCGAAGTAAAGTCATGTATGTGTGTTCATATCCATATGACTGTATACCAAGGACTAGGGTTTTCTACATTGATGAACAAAGACATAGTTACCAAAAAGCCTTTAAAGGATTAAACAAAATTTACAAACATGAGGAGAAAACATTAAGAAGCAGATGGAAATGGACTTGAAAAAATTCAGCTAACCATAGCCATAGAAAGATGCATTGAAAATGTAAACATATGGTGAATGCATTCAAAAAGTATTTCTGCAATAATGGTAGAAAACATTCAGCATTATTTAGCATTGCGCTTGCATTTTGGAGTAGGTTTATTTAGCATCTTGGACTTTCGATGTGTTTAAAATGATTTCCTCTCTAAGAAGTTGTCAGTAACCATAGGACCCATCACTGTAACAGCCAACTCGGATGGGACGGAGAGAAGTCGGGAACCAGTTGAACACAAAATCGAGTCAATGAGGGAAAACGGTTGTTCAGTCATCATACTCTATGCTTCATGCCTTGGTGTGTGTCTCTGTGTTGGGGGGGTGCCCCCTAACCCTCAGCACATCTGTAGGTGATTTGAACAAGCCTGTCCTCTCTCCCCAGCAGGGAGCTCAGTCTCCCTCAAAATAAGAGTTGAAGGTATGAAGCACCCTGAATGTGAGCACTTCAGAAATGGATCTGCGTTCCCCACTCCACCTGGGTAAGGCCACCCTGCACTTGCAAATGAGCTGTGAAAATGCTCAGCTGAGCAAAGAAAGGGGACATCAGCCCCACCTTTTGCAAAGCCACCTTTCCAGCTAGGTTGCCTGAAATCCCCAGTGCTCAGGTGGAGTTGATGCTAAGGACCCAGGTGCCTTGGGCAGTTACATTGGTAAAAACCTATCTCCTTCCTAAGGCAGCAGAGAGCGTCTGAAGGAAAGCCGCCTTTGGGCCGGCGCACGGAGCCCAGGGCACTCAGACAGCACTGTGAAAGCTCTTTGTTTCTCTCTGGCTTGTGGATGCACAGGCTTTGATGTTCGCATTTTGGCTCATTAATAACTAATTTACATTTCCCAGACAGCAAATGGTGATCTGACACAAATTTATAAAAGAGCTCCAAATGGTGAAACTCTCTTCTACAATGAGTCCTTTGTGGTTTCTTTTTTTTTTCTTCTTCCTAACTCTAGGAGTTTGTGATTAAAATTTTAATGCAATCATTGAAATCTCATGGGCTACTTAAAAAATAAAACATCATCTTACTTCCTTCCTCTCGGAGATCAGGACAACGAGCTGCTGCTCCTCGGTGGGCGTTTCACAATTGCCTTTTCATCTGCTCGGGGCCTCAGATAAACCAGGGTGTCCTTGGTGAACTGGAGGACAGGGACTGAAAGGGGGAGCAGAGGCAGCGGTGCTGTGCTCATCAGCTCCCCTGTGTCTGGGCAGGTCACGGACTCGGTGGATATGGCACAGGCCTGTCCTCCAGGAACACGCAGGGGCAGTTCTCACCGCTGCCCTGCCTCCAAGCCTGAACGGTCCCTTGGAAACACAGATGGGCTGATCAGAACTATGAAGAGAATCAAATATATATATTTGTTTCCTCTTGCCTACATCTTGGGAGACCAGATGCCTCATGGGAAACAGGGTGGCTTCTCTGCATTTTGCCCCATGTTTCTTTGGGAGAATATGGAGGTCAAGAGAGGTTGCCAAGGAGCCCTTGGGAGGCAAATCTAGGTGCCTCTTGGTTCTCCCCCTGCTGCATTCGTCTTTGCCACCCCTTGTGGATGACTCATGACTTAGTGGGAGGGGCAGGGCTTCTCTCCTCCTGCTGGAAGGAGAAAAGACCATGTGCATTCAGTCACCTGGGAACACCTCCTCCCAACCACAAAGGGAGTGCTGTGCCTACGGCAGGTAAGGAGGCAGGCCTGGGAAATGGACCAGGGAGCTGGCCCCGGGCTGGGCAGCAGGGCTGCACCAGGGCAACAAGATGCTGGGCCGCTCGACCCACGGCATCGCTTCTGGCAAGAGGCTCAGTCCACTGACTTGCTCTTTGCTAGGAGAAAGAGCTTAGGGAACAGCCATGGGCTTGTTGTGTGGAATGAAAACATACCCAGATTGAAAGGCTTTGAAATGGGTACCACTTGAGGTCAGATCTTAAATGGTCGCACAGCGTGAGCCACACTGACTCCATGCAGAGAAGCAACAAGCCACCCCAGTTCCCCTGTATTGTTGTAATAACAGAAAGAATGTGCTTGGAATTCCAGGCAAGACCTCCACCTGGGCTCCGTCCCAGATTCTACCTCATCTGTTCATGCCTTTTCAAACGAGCCTTGTACAAAGAGGCTGTTTTCCTCTCCAACCTCTTCCCCACCAGCGAAGGAATTGGAGATCCTCCCTCCTCCTCTTGGTTTGAAGAAAGCAAGAAATCCGAGAACCCTACTCTGAGCAGGCTGGTTCCCAGAAAGTCACTGAGGAAAGTGCAGGGCCGATTGGGATGGCCTTTTGTTTGTTAAACTAATAAAACCAGGAGGCCATTAGGCCGAGGCGGCTGGACCGCTGTGAAGGTCTACATCAGCAACCCGAAATCCAAGTCTGGAACAAGATCACAAAGTCCAAACCCCAAGGATAACCTGTCACAAATGAGGCCCTAAACTAGAGCCAGTCAATCATTCTGTTACGTTGCTTCTGCCCTCTCTCTGTAGAAGTCTCTTCTGAGCTCTGGTTGGTGAAGGGCTCCGAAACACTTCCAGTTTTGAATTTGTTTTCGCTCAAGGGAACTAAAATTTTCCATATGCCTTGGCTTATCTTTTAATGTGTTCGAATCACAAGGCCTCTCCTCAGAAGTGGCGTGAGGCACATGCCCTTCTCCCTGGCTTGGACATCAGGGCACGCGGGACCGAGGGAGCTGAACGGGGCAGTTATTTCTGCCAGGGTCTGAGTGGCAGCCATTGAGCGGACGTCACCATGTTTGGAAGCCCATCTTCTCCACCCACCGAAGCGGCAGGCAGGGTGCCACGGTGCCCGTGGACCCCTTGGAGAACCACGAGGGGGGAAGCAAGGAGCACCTGCGTGTGTCGTGACGAAAGTTTGGTCTCTCTCAGCACCTAGAACAAGGCTGACATTTCACCAGGAATGCTGCTGTCGTGCTAATTTTCCCCTCTCGGATGGCAAACAGCTCATGTAACACTTCACTATTTTCCTAAGCCACAGAGACCAGACTGAATTTTCTCGGAAGGGAATCGGTTTTGTTCCCAGCCATGGAGGAACCAAAAAAAGAAAGAAATCTGCCCTTGCTGAAAACGTGATAGATTCCCCCGGCTGTGCGATACTCAACTCCTTCGCTCTGTGGCTAGTCTTTGGAGTCAGTTTCGAGTTGAATTCTGGTGTCACCGCTTGTCACCGGTAAGCTTGGATTTGTTACATAATCTTCCTCATCTGTACAGGGCAGATGATAATAGTTGTCAGATGGACTAAACGCAAAATTCTCAGCACATGGCCTGCGGTGTCGTGCTCAAAGGGAGCTGTTGATGTCATTAGGAGCAAAAGAAGCCTCTGGAAGTGGCATCCCGTGAAGGGATGGAACAGGAACACCTGGAGCTGCTCACCTGATCACCGCTTCTCGGGAGACATTGCCGTTGTTACCCGACTTCTGGCCAATTAGGGGTACGTGCTAAGCTCCCACAACAACAGGAAGTAGCTCCTTCTGCCTGAGGTGTTTATAGCAAACCCATGGCCCTAACTCTCCTGGGGAGACCCCGTCCTCCTGAGAAAACCTGGGTATGGAGGATAAACTCCTCAAAAGGAGGGACCTCACGTATTTTTCAAGCACCAATTTTTTTCCCAAGCAGCACTTGGCATATTGTAGGCAGTCAATGAATATTCATGGAAGGAAGGGCAGAGAGCAGATAGCCATGTGGCCATTCCTGTGTCAAACTGTCGCTCACCGTCCCGCCAAGTGTGCAGCTCCTTATCAGTGGGTACCAACTTGGTTCTTAGGGACTTCACTTTGGGCAACTGCACAGACACAAATATAAATCTCCCTGCAATTATTCGTAGAAGCAGATGTTTTAGAGGAGAGAATTCTCAGATATAGAGAAGTAAGAAACAAGTCCAGGAGAGAATGGAATCTTGGCTCTGCTGTATCAGTTTTCACTAGTTTCTTATGGAGGAGAAATTTAGGGTCAAGTTCCATTGTCTCAGAATATTTAATTTAATAATACACAGTTCTCATTATAAAGTATGAGTCAGCCACCCTTATTATATCTTATTGCCAATTTTATAAGGTCTTCAATTAAAGACTCTTTTCAGGTACTGACTATTAAAACCAAGATTCTAATACTCAGAGTGGCCAAAACTTGGTGTATTAAAAAAATTAATCCTGTTTTGGTGTGGCACGTGGCACAGAGGCATTTATCAGCCATGATTCCGTGTATGATGTTTTGGCTCTGTTAATCCACATTTATATCCCTACTTTTATTGCATCCGCATGTCATTCATGAGAGGTGAGCAGGCCAGGGACGGTGACTTGCAATGTCCTGATTTTATAGTGGAGGAACTCATGTTCCAGTTTAGCGCCTCAAGGAAGCGATGGGTCGGGGCTCAGAGGGAACAAGTGCACAGACTTCCCACCTGCAGGGCTCTGTCGGCCTCCCACCAAATCGCGATTGAGACTGTCCGGACTGCAGGCCTTGTTGCTTCTCCCAGGCCATGGGCCACACCTCTGTCTTCTGGGTCGGGAGGGCGGCCTGGTGGGATGGGTGACTGCTGTAGTGAGGGACCCGGGAGGGGACTATGGTAAACCTGGTGCAACTTAAGACGGGGAGGGAGGGAAGACTCTGCGAACCATCCACGCACAGCTGACTTTTGCTTACCCAGATACCTCGGCTTCTAGGCCGTGGGGCAGGTTGGGGTTGTGGCATTTTGCCCAGTCTGCCCAGCCAGATCCAAAGAATCTGGACACGTGATGGTGGCAGGAGTGCCAGGTGATGACGACAGCATCACACTGTGTGACTTTTATCAAATGACTGGCCTGTCCAACCGGCAGGGCGTTGTCCTCTGGGGGCCAGCAGCACCAAGCTGCTGGTGGTGGCTCCTCCCAGCAGCTCTGGCTGGTGTCAGGAGTTGGCTGAGAGTTCAAGGGGCAGGTTCTGTGGCTTCCCAGGTGCTTGTGGCCCGTTTAAACCTGGGTCAGATGGAGCAGTGAGGGGACTTCTTAGATGAGCTCTTTGCGACTACAGAGCCGGCATGAAGGAGGTCAGATGAGGCAAGCCAGGGTGTTAGCGCGCAGTGCGTTCCAATCGCTGGCGCAGGGGGACAGGAAGCTGTTTTCAATCATGAGTAAACGCCTTCACTTTAACACGTGGTAGGCATTTGAATTTTTTGCTGCCATCAATCTTACTTGGACATGGGGTGCGACTGCCCAAGAGCAAGCCTGTTCCCTGCCCAGCACCTGGGGAGAGCCATGAGCAGCCCTCGGGAGAGCGGGACGGGGCTGCCGGCTGTTAGCTGCTTGTGGTTGTCAAGGCCATCGGTGACTTCAAGTTGGCTCTCTTCACAATTGCCCGCACCCCTGCCTGCTCTCTGTTTTCCTGGTGTGAAATTCAGAAAATGGGCGGCTATGTCACTCTTTGACTTCATATCTTTGAAACAAATCTACTTAGGTATGAAGTGAACGTAGCAGTTTATTATCTGAAGAGGATTTGACCCATTAGACAAGTACTTTCGTCCTTCCTTCCTTCCTTCCTTCCTGCCTGCCTTCCTTCTTTCCTTCCTTTCCCCCCCAAAATGAGAGTACTTTCCCAAGTCCCAGAGACCTGAAGTGAGAGCTCTGGGATCCTCTTCGGTCACTTTCTGTCTAGCGCTGAGTACTGGGAACTCAGAGAATTTGGTAGCAGGGCCTTCTCCGTGGGCTCTGGGCGGGCTCGGGAAGGCCATGGTCTCATCGTCTTGGTGCCACACAAATCAAGGCACTACACGTATCACCTTGTTTCTGAAACCAGCTTTCTTGAAATCTGGATAGTGATTTCTGGAAAGATGTACTTCGTGCAACCATTCTGACAGGTTCGACTGAAGGTCGTTTGCAGAGAGGACAGGTGAGGGTAATAAAACATGCCAGTGGGGCATCAGGAGGCCCACAGTATGAAGACATCGGGTGTGGTAGTGAGAGCAAGGGCCTTGCAGTCAGACGGAGCATGATGGAAGTGTCAGCTCTCCGACTCTGCTTTTCTCGTCTACGAAACGGGGCTACAACAGCTGCCTCATGAGGGGTAACGGGATTACACGAGGTGATGGACCTGCGGTTGCTTCCCAGAGTGGTGTCTGCAGTGTCCCTGGGCCAGACCTGTGTCTCCACCGGGATGCCCACCTGTACTCTCCACTCGGCACATGCTGGTTGGGACTTGCCGTTTCTCTCCCTCGCCCTGCAGACCCAACCACTTCCTTCCTCCTAGATGCTCACTTCCGTAAAGGGCTTTGTCATTCTCCACCGTCGATGCCAGACACCTGGAGCCACCTTCAGGCTTCCCTCTCCCTCTGTCTGGAAAATTCTGCCAGTCGCCAAACCCTGCTCACTCTACTTTCCCTGCATCGCTGTAGTCCGTTTCATCCTCTCCCCCCATGGCTGTGCTCAGTCCAGGTCCTCACTGTTTCTTGTCTGGACTACCGCAATGCACCCCATTTTAAAATCTATTCTACTACCAGAGTGCGTTACCTGGTGCCACACATGTTTAAAAGCCTCATCATTTCCTTCATGAGCTCCAAGGGGAAGTTCGATTTCCTTGACCTGGGAAAACATGTTCCCTGGGAGCCGTGTCCCTCCATTCTCTCCAGGTCCACCGCTTACCACGTCTGTGTCCTCACCCCAAGCTGGTGCCAAGCGGAAGTACTTCTTGCCCTGCGGGAGCGCCAAGCTCTCTCTGACTTTCCTCCGGGATTCTCTGCTTTCTCTGCTTGACGTGACTCTGCATTTCCTATGTATCTGGCTAATTCCTATCCACCAGTCACGATTCAGCTCAAGTGCCGTCCCCTCTCAGGGGAGATTCTTAAACCAGGCTGAGTTAAAGCCCTCCTTTCTCTGTCACTTCACCTACATGTGCATTTATGTTTGTTGATTTTCTGGCCTCCCTTCCCTTGAGGACAGGGACTATTACATGTTCAGCTTGGCAGCTGCAGACCCTAGGCATCGCTAAGTATTGGTGGACATTAAGTATATATGCATAGTATGAATAATTAAAGGTTATCAAAACTGACTAGTACAGAATCTGGCTTGTGGGAGGAGCTCACTAGAAGTTTTTCTCTCATTTTTGCTGCTAATTAGCTAGTCGGCTTGGGTGAGGCCTATCACCTTTCTGGATTTCAAGGTTTTCATAAGGAAAGAAAACTCATAGATAATTTAACATACCCACACGCTATTTCTAAAAGTTAGCATACTATGAATTTGTAATAGTAAGAAATAAGTGTAAAGTAACTTATAATAAAATTTTATGTGAATGTACAACCACACTAATTGGCATAATGAAGTGGTCAGAAGTTGTACCGGCTTATGATGAATAAATCTGGTTTTCAGATCAGGAAGACTGAATTGCGTTTACTCTTTCTTCTTAAATTTCTCATTTTGAAATAAGGGCTTAATCAAAATATTTGTAAGTTAAAGGGGATAACTCAGCTGAGTAGCTGAAAAGGCTTCCTCCGGTGCCCCTGTTACAAAGAGTACGTATGGTCAGGTCGAAGATACCAGGAGGTACAGAATGTTGGGAAATGAACCCCAGGGTACTTGTTGTCTTTTGCAGTGATTTCCAAAAGCACTGCATTCAACAACAACAAAAGCAGCATTGAGAGAGCACACCACTCCCCCAGCCGTAGATGCTCACAAACCCCAGAGATCACCGTCTTCTCCTGGCGCTCTGTATGTGCGGATGCGTCCTGCTTTGAACACACGAAAACCAGGGACTTGCCAGGAGGTGCTGCCGTTTTGGACCAAAGGGCTTCAGAGGCATGCAGTCCTTCTAAATGAGGCTTTGAAGTAGAGCAGGGGTGTGGTGAGGGCAGCAAGGTCAGCTCTCCATGCGGCTACTTTCTTATTGCAGGCTTTTGATTTCCAGCTGCAAAACAAACAAGGCATCTCCTCCTCCCCACCCCCCATCTCACCCCAGGACTTCGATTTACCCCAGATTATCTTTATGGACAGAAAGGGCTACATTTCCAAATCAGCCATTAAGTGCCACTGATTAGTCCAGTTTATTATACATTTAGGCATCTGCGAACTCCTTCCTTATTTTGATTTTATTATAATCACAATGCTCTTTGACATCAGTGCTGTGACAATTAAAAGCTCGTCCTGGCTGGCGTAGCTCAGTGGATTAAGCACAGGCTGCGAACCAAAGTGTCGCCAGTTTGATTCCCAGTCAGGGCACATGCCTGGGTTACAAGTCGGGTCCCTAGTGGGGGCCACATAAGAAGAAACCACACGTTGATGTTTCTATCCCTCTCTTTCTCCCTCCCTCCCTCCTCTTTAAAAATAAATAAATAAAATCTTAAATTAAAAAAAGAAAACAAAATTAAAGGCTAATGAAGTGTGAGGGTTTGATTACATGCTGTGGTGGAAACCATTGATTGGCTCACGTCACAGCTGCTCTCTAGCTTTTTCCTTCTTTCTGTTTCCCACAGGAGAGAGTGAGCCACAGACTCACTTTCTTAGCTACGTCAGCAGCTAACCCAGTTCTAGCCAAGGAGATATTCGTCCAGCTGGCTTTTGGGAAACTTTTCTTTCCCTGATAAAGGAGACATTTGGCTGATGTCAACCTTTTCTTCTTCTTTTTTTTTTTTTCATATGTAATATGCAAATAAATGCCTGGAGCTTCTGTAGCCATTTTGTGACTGGTGATAATTACAAAGATGAAAAGTCAACATGCCAAGGATGCTAAAGATGGTGGAAGGAAAAGATAGAATGAGTTTATGTTCTTGATGGGTTTTTTTTTTTTTTTTTAAGCAAAATTAGCTGCAACCAATCTTTGGATTTCTTTGCTATATGAGAAAAATAAATCCCTATTTATTTCACCCATCATTGGTTGGGCTTTCTGTTATTTGCAGCTGCAGGCATTCTTAACTAATACAGACATAATAGCCAATCCATGGCAGCACCAGTAGGGTAGATTCTGCCTTCCACACTCAGCCATGTGACCCACTTTTAGCCACGTGTCACTAGTCTTCTATGTGCTTGATCAATGAACCTATCTATGAAATAGTGAATCTGGCTTTAAAATCATACCTTTTTGATCGCTGTGGAGCAGTTAATGCGTCGTTCAGTGATGAGTGATGCTACCAAGATACATAGACACAAGTGCAGCAACTTCATTGGGAACTTTCTCACTCGTCTCCCCAGGGTAGCTTACTTAATAAAAATAAAACCTGTTTTCTCTCTCAGGATTACCCAAGTTACCTTTATTATAGTAAAAACACTAAGCTATAAATACCCTAAGTGATAAGAAGTTTTATGGAAAATACTTTATAATACATATTAATCATTGCATGTTAGTGACACATACGAACAAGAAATTTCTGGGTGATTAAATTTCATATACCTGCACACTTGACCCACAACAAATATATTTTGTTTTCTGAATTAAGAATATGAGTTCTAAAGTACATTTTTTTTCTGTGTCTAGCCTTCATGGTTTCCTGAGAATCTGGAGGAAATGCCAAGTTTTAGAGGAAGCAAGAAATTTTCTTCTCCTCCATGTTTACTTGGGCTGGGCAGTAGTAATTGCTTGTCTCTCTTCCTCTAAGGAAAGCAAGTCACCAAATTCATTTTTTATTTTATCAGAGGGAGGAAAAATTTATGACGTTTATTTTGTGTTTCCAGCAGAGTAATTAAATGTGATAAACAAGGCAAACTTAGGAGTTAATTTAGGTCCTAAAACCAGCCTCTCTCTCTCTCTTTTTAAAATATGCATTTTTTTTAAGATTTTATTTATTTTTAGAGAGAGGGGAAGGGAGGGAGACAGAGAGGGAGAGAAACAGCAATGTATGGTTGCCTCTCACATGGCCCCCACTGGGGACCTGGCCTGCAACCCAGGCATGTGCCCTGGCTGGGAATCGAACCAGTGACACTTTGATTCCCAGCCCGTGCTCAATCCATTGAGCTACACCAACCAGGGTCCAGCCTCTCTTTTTATACACCTATTTTTGGAAGAACCATTGACCTAATTTAGAGATAAAATAATTCCTCTTAATGAGAATGAAATAGAATAAGAATGAAATGCAGGTCTGGAGAACTAGACTGCTTAGATGTTGTCCTAAAATGAGACCATCTGAGTTGTTTGAAATAAGGAAGGGTTTAAATGACATTGTCATCTAATTTCCAGAATGTGCCTCCCTCTATGTTTTCTTTCTTTCTTTTTAAGAGGTCATTTTCACTGCCTTTCATATATTTTCAAATGTTTGGCATTGCAATTGAAGTAACTTTATTAATAGTTAGTAATTTAAGAACATTTTGCCATTTTCCTAATAGGCATTTCTTAGCACCTCCTGTCTCAATCAGAGATACCACGCCTTTATGTGTGAGATGCACCCAGGAGGCTACTTTATAACTTCCAAACATGAACACCAGAAAATGGATTAGACAACTTCACAATTTTCATTGTGAACTACACTTTTTATTCTCAGTTGAACAATGTTTTTTTTTTTTCATAGTCATCTTCTGGAATCTCAATTCGAGAATTTTTCATTGCATCAGGGATGCATGTGCTTGCTTCCCTTCCAGATGATGAATTTCTAAAGGCATTGGTGGTGTTTATCTCCATATTCCCCTACATTTCCCAGGGTAAGATTTAATATTCATGACAACTGATAAATGTTTGTTGAATTGAATATTATCCACGCAGTAGCAGCTTTGCAATATCTTGATCTCCGAGTCAAAAACTCAGATGATACTTAGCTGGGCTTCTCAGATAATCTATTTTAATGATACCAAGCTCTGATTATTTGGTGTTATATAATTATGCTGCAATTAAACTAAAAGCAGCATATTTAAATGAGTCTAACAAAATAAGGCAAGTGGGTGATTTACACAAATGTCTTTGGACCTCTTTTCTTGGTGGATAAAATTAAGTGCCTCATTAATAAGGGTTGAATCTTTGTATTATCAACTAGTCTCATTTGCGTAAGCACACTTACTGAAAATTTGGATTGATGTGAAAAAATAAAATTGGGATAATATTTTCTTCCTTTTAAATGTCTGTAAATATCATTCCTTTAAGTAGTAAATCTAAAGTATGGCTCAGTTTTTAATCACTAAAAAAGCAAACAATAAGAGACTTTTTTGGCAAGTTATTTATTTGTTGAATGTATTTAGGTGACAATGGTTAATAAAATTATATAGGTTTCAGGTGAAGGAACTTCTAAAAGAGGCATTTTGGGGAAGGAGAATTGGCAGCCAAAGAGCTAGAGATGGGAGGAAGATATTTCTCATTGAAAGCTTTTGGGCACATATATTAGCTAGTAAGAGCTAAGTAAAGACATAAACACACTTTTTGAAAAATTACAGACTTGGAAGCCTTGTATAGACTGGTGATAAGATTTACTATAAAGCTGAAGTACTCAGGAAAGCGTGGGGCTGATATAAGGAGAGATGAATAGGCTGACGGAACAGACTCCAGGACACACAGACGCACATGTGGATGGCCAATTAATTTTGGACGAAAATGCTGAACTAACTCATTTCAGCCACTAGACGTCCATTAGGGGAAAAAAATGAACTTTGACTCTTGCATGATGCACAAAAAATTAACTGAAAATGAATAATAGACCTAAATGTGGAATCTAGAATGTAAAACTGCTGGGAGAAAAGCCAGGATAAAATCATTGTGACTTGGATATACAAAGATTTCTTAGGACCCAACAAACACAAATCATAAAGTAAAAATTTTATGGAATGGACTTTATCAAAATGAAAACTTCTTTTCAAAATAATACCATTAAAATAGAAATAAAATAAAATTTTATGAAATGGACTTTATCAAAATGAAAACTTCTACTTTTCAAAACAATACCATTAATATCATTAAAAGCAAGCAATACACAAGGAAAATATATGCAAAACATGTATCTGATAAAGAAATTGAACCCAAGAATATGGGCTAAATATAAAGACACATTTCACAAAGAAGATATACAAATGGTCAATAAGTACATGGATGATGCTTGATATCAACAGTTATCCAAGAAATACAAATTAAAACCATAATGGATAATTAAGATAATACTAAGTGCTGATGTGGATATGGAAAAACAATGCTAGTTAGAATGAAAAATTTACTGCTACTTTGGAAAACAACTTGGCCATTTCTTTTTTTAAAATTTTATTTATTTATTTTCAGAGAGAAAAGAAGGGAGGGAGAAAGAGCAATGTATGGTTGCCTCTCACATGGCCCTCATTGGGGACCTGGCCCGCAACCCAGGCATGTGCCCCGACTGGGAATCGAACCGGGACCCTCTGGTTCCCAGCCCACGCTCAATCCACTGAGCTACACCAGCCAGGCACAACTTGGCCATTTCTTATAAAATTAAACATGCCATACACCTAAGTAACCCCACTGCTGAGTATTTATGCAAGAAAAATGAAAACATGGGTTCGCATGAAGACGTGTGCTTGAAAGTTGAATTATCTCCCTAGCCGTGCTACCAATGACCACAAACTAGGTGACCTTAAACAGCAGATGTTTATTCCCTTGCAGTTTTAGAAGCTGGAGGTCCATCATCAAGGTGTTTGCAGGGCCAGGCTCTCTCTGAAGGTTCTAAGGGACAATCTGTTCCATGACTCTCTCCTAGTTCTTGGTCCTAGGCAGTTCTTGGCTTGTGAAAGCATCACTCCAGTCTCCGTCTCTGCCATCACACGATCACACGGCCGTCTCCTTCTGGGTCCCTGTCTCTGTTTCTTCACTTCTTCTAAAGACACCCATCCTATTGGACTGGGGCTCATCCTAATGGTGTCATTTTAACTTGATTACATCTGCAGAGACCCCATTTTCAAACAAGGTCAAAATGTAACCCCAGCCAGGGGTTAGGATATCAACATATCTCTTTGGGGGCATGATTCAGCCCAGAGCTGTTCTTAGCAGCTTTACTAGAAACAGCCTCTATGGAAACAGCTTAGATGTCAATCAAATGATGAATGAGTGGATAACAAATTTGCATTTTTGCTGTTTAGTTTAATTCTGATATTTTTCTTCTTTCTAGTATTTTAGAATCCCATGAATCCTTGTTCTGTCATCTATAGTACTCTTCTAAGTTGTGTTTAATCGATTAGTTTAATAAACAATAAAATGGCTGGGGTGTGGGGGAGTGGTGGGGGGAAAATGCAGACAACTGTAATTGAACAACATAAAATAATTAAAAAAAAACAATAAAATGGAGAACTGTGCCTTTTTTATATGTGTTTATATTACCTCCCGAGAACACGTGAAGTCTGTTCAATGATCAGCTGTAGAATTTCCCTGGAAGTTAACAGGAAGCGTAGAGACTGACAGCTCTCTGCTTTGCTGTGAATGGCCAAATCTCCCTTTATGACCACCAGGAAACCGTTGACTATCTTTAGCCTTTTGTCATTTCTTCCATATTCCAGGGTATTGTAAAGGCCACTAATGTGGCCCTCTGATCCCTTCTTCAGTGATTTGAGTGATAATTTGGGGGGGGGTCCCAACGCCTTGTAGTCATTTAAGGCCATGTTGTATTCTCTGAATATATCCTCATCTCTGGTTTCTTCCAGTTTGAATCTCAGTATCCTTAGTGCAGAAGGTGGAAACAAAATGAAAATGGGTTTATTTAACTTCCTACATTACTGACTTTTTCCCTCGTGGGGTAATTGAGGGGACATAAGAGACAATGTAGAGCAAAGTGCCTGGTATAAAGTAAGGTGACAGTGATGAGCTGGGCAAGACTCCGGACTTGCCCTTCAGGACTGGCTCTCCTCTGGGGTGGACACCACTGATGAAGAAGGTTCAGACAGGGAGTAAGTTACCTTTTATACAAATTGGTGTCTCTGCACAGGTTCTTATGCCCAACCTGTTGTTGCCTCTGGGTGAGTGCCCAAGGGCTAGGCTCCAGAGAGAGACTGAGGCCAAACTCTAGCCCCTGTAGGCTACGTGGGAAGGATCCAGGCTTGGGCTCCTGTATACCAAGAGGGTGCCCTTTGGGGACAAGGGAGCTGAGAGTCAGAGAGACCAGGGGTCAGCAGTGGGCATTGGCCCTCAGTAAGATGAACGTGGTGGGGGTCTTGGAATTGGTGGGCACTGGATGACTTAGGACACGAATTGCAAAACTCTCAGCACAAATGACTTTGCCCAACCCCCATACCAAGACTTGATCAAATTCTAACATGACTTTTACTAGCTTAAGGCCTGCCCTAGGATGATGACCAAGCTCTCTTAAAATTCCTGCCTGAGAAGGCTTAGTCCTGCCAAAAGAACATACTGTTTGTTTCAGCCAAATGACCTGATGACAGGACCCTGACTTCCCTTTTCTTTTTTTTAATATATTTTATTGATTATGCTATTACAGTTGTCCCATTTTCCCCCCTTTATTCCCCTTTGCCCTGCACAACCCCTCCCACCCACATTCCCCCCCTTTAGTTCATGTCCATGGGTGATACATATAAGTCCTTTGGCTTCTACATTTCCTATACTATTCTTAACCTCCCACTGTCTATTTTCTACCTACCATTTATGCTACTTATTCTCTGTACATTTTCCCCCATTCCCCCTCTCTCCTTCCCTGCTGATAATCCTTCATTGTGACTCCACTTCTGTGATTCTGCTCCTGTTCTAGTTGTTCGCTTAGTTTGTTTGTTCGTTTTAGGTTTGGTTGTCAATAGTTGTGAGTTTGTTGTCATTTTATGTTTGTATTTTTGATCTTCATTTTCTTAGATAAGTCCCTTTAACATTTTGTATAATAAGGGCTTGGTGATGATGAACTCCTTTAACTTGACCTTATCTGGGAAGCACTTTATCTGCCCTTCCATTCTAAATGATAGCTTTGCTGGATAGAGTAATCTTGGATGTAGATCCTTGCCTTTCATGACTTTAATACTTCTTTCCAAACCCTTCTTGCCTGTAAGTTTTCTTTTGAGAAATCAGCTGATAGCCTTATTATGGGAACTCCTTTGTAGGTAACTGTCTCCTTTTCTCTTGCTGCTTTTAAGATTTGCTCCTTATCTTCAATATAATTATGATGTACCTTGGTGTGCATTTCCTTGGGTCCAACTTCTTTGGGACTCTCTGAGCTTCCTGGACCCCCTGGAAGTATATTTCCTTTGACAGATTGGAGAAATTCTCCTTCATTATGTTTTCAAATAAGTTTTCAGTCTTCCTCCTCTCCTTCCGGCACCCCTATGATTCAGATGTTGGAATGTTTAAAGATGTCCTGGTGTTCCTAAGCCTCTCCTCATTTTCTTGAATTCTTGTTTCTTCATTCTGGTCTGGTGAATGTTTCTTTCTTCCTTCTGCTCCAAACCATTGATCTGAGTCCTGGTTTCTTTCCCGTCACTGTTGGTTCCCTTTACATTTTCCTTTATTTGACTTTACATAGCCTTCACTTTTTCCTCTATTTTGTGACCATACTCAACCATTTCTGTGAGCATCCTGATTATCAGTGTTTTGAACGCTGCATCTGATAGGTTGGCTATCTCTTCATCACTTAGTTGTATTATTTCTGGAGTTTTTTTTTTTTTAAGATTTTATTTATTTATTTTTAGAGAGAGGAGAAGGGAGGGAGACAGAACGGGAGAAAGCAATGTATGGTTGCCTCTCACATGGCCCTCACTGGGGACCTGGCCCACAACCCAGGCATGTGCCCTGACTGGGAATCGAACCAGGACCCTTTGGTTCCCAGCTGGCGCTCAATCTCCTGAGCTACACCAGCCAGGCTATTTCTGGAGTTTTGATCTGTTCTTTCATTTGGGCCATTTTTGTTTTGTCTTGGTGCACCTGTTACATAGTAAGGGGAGGAACCTTAGGTGTTCTCCAGGGCAGGGCAACCCAGGTGGCTGTATGTGGGAGAGGGGTCTGAGAGGGAACAATGCCACTTGCTCAGCTCTCGGTCAGCTTTCAGTCACTTCCCCTGCTGCTCACAAGCAAATGGAGCCCTTCTGTGCTGATTCCCGGGTGGGTGGGCTTATATATGTTCTAGGACCCTGTGGGTCTCTCTAACAGACTTTCCTGTGAGGCTGGGAGTTTCTCCCGCTGCTGGAACCCCACAGGTGTTTTCAGTCAGAGGTTTTGAGGCTTTATTTCCCCACTGGAATGCTGGGTTGTGTGGTCTGCCTTGCTCCCCAGTTATTCCTCCCAGTTTATCTGCGTGCAAAAGTGGGACCACCTGCTCTGCCAGCCGCAGCCTCATCTGCCTCAGTCCTCCAGCTACCGCCTTGCTGTGAGTCCTCTCTACCTGGCTGCCCGAATCTGCCCCTCCTGCCAGTCTGGGTAAGTGTTTCTTCTTTAATTCCTTGGTTGTTGGACTTCCATACAGTTCGATTTTCCAGCAGTTCTGGTTGTTTTTCATTTTTAAATTGGTTGTTATCCTTTTGGTTGTGCGAGGAGGCACAGTGTGTCTACCTACACCTGACTTCCCTTTTCTTAGAGCATTTACTTTAGAAAATTTACTGTTGTCAATCTTTTCTCTGCCCCGCTGTGCTGTACCTGCTGTAACCCAGAAATGCTTTTTCAAGGGCCTGGAATTGATCCCTTTGGAATGTATCATCCAGGATAGGCCCTTGTCTCCCAGTCTCTCTGAGAAGAGAGGAACCCACCTCTCATGCCCCCCATTAACTAGACACCAATGGCCTAATCCCATCGACCAACTTTCCCTACTTCCTGTCCTTTAGGTCTTTTCTTTGGGCACAAGCCAGCATTTGAAACACCTGTCACCTTTTGTGTTGGTGGAGTTGAGTTCAGTTCATACTAGGGTGTCTCTCTCCCTCTGTAGTAGTCTGAATAAACTGTCTGGTTCTTTTGTTAAACAAGTATCTTGTGAATAATTTCTTCTTAACAAGGAATTCAGATCATGATTGGCTCTAGGTACTGGGTGCAGTCAAATCTGGAGATGAGAGATGTGAATGGATCCGGTGTAAAGGCCTGAGGGGGGCAGAGAGAGGAAGAAGGAGGTGATGGTTGGCAACAACCCTCTTTGAGGACAAGATGCACAGATGTTAGCCCGCTGATGTACAGCCAGTGTCGGATCAGTGATGACAAAGAAAGTTCATAAATTGAGTGAACCCAACTGGAGCCTTCGAGTGGGTAGAATAAGACTCTATCTTTTGCTCTGTTCCCCTTTGTATGAGCAGTTTATAGAACTGTTTAAAAGGCATGTGAATAACATTCCTGTTGCCATGATTTTGATTCCAAATAATCTCAACAGCTCAAACAAAGAGCTAAACTTTATCAGGATGAAATGTGATAGAAAGAGGGGAATGGAGACTCTAATATCCTAGCCAGGAGTAGCTACAGAATTCGCAGGTCCAGTGCAAAGTGAAAACGTGGGGCCTCAGGCCAGGACAGAGAAGTCAGCCCCCCTCACCCCCCTCACCAGGCCAACTGCCCCAGTCCACAGCGCTGGGTGACCTATAGTAATTGCAACCTCTGCTTCAGCATGTTTTCTAGGCCCAGACCAGGGTAGGACAGCCTCCACTTTGCATAGCCCCAAGACACTGTGGGGCGCATGCCCAGCCCCAACTTTCCCTGTACCTCTGCGTAGGCCCCCACTGAGGAGGCAGTCAGCAGTGTGTATGGGGTGGGGACAGAAAGATGGTGATGAGTGCAGAAGCCACCTCGAGGGGTGGAGACGGCAGCAGGAGAGGGACTATCTGGGAACCGAGGCTGCAGGTGCAGAGCACGGAGCACGCAGTGTAACCCTTTTGATGGCAGGTCCTGCGTGACCGTACAGGTCACAGGCCCAGGAAGCTGGCCCTGAGGCTAAGCTTCAACATGGTGTTGAAAGTGGAAAGGATCAATTTTTTTTGGAAAAATCAATTTAAGTGGATGAAATGGTTCTTCAACAGAAGATCAGACAGGAGCTAATAAGGCAGGTTGAGTACTAAGTATAGAGAACCTTGAAAGCAAACTGAGGACTCAGACATTGTCCTGTGGGGAAGAGGAAGTCAGGAAGTCTTGGGGTCAGGGGAGTGGCAAGGTGCCTGGGGGATTTTAGAGGATTAATTGCTGGTGAAATGCCTTTAGAAACTTGTGCTTGTTAATGATTCTTTTTGTTGTTTTCATACATAAGAACTGAAGGAACACTTTTGGATCAAAGAAGGGCAGCTGCCTGGTAGGCCTCTTTTACTCACGTTTTTTTACTGTTCTATGCACAAAATCTGCTGGAACTTTTGACGTTTTGCTCTTCCTTGCCTCTGGATTTAATTTAATGCCAGCAAATTAACGTGTAAGATGTTGGCAGAAAATGACTCTCACAGGACAGAGTGACCTTGTATTTTTGGTCAGAAGCAGAGGAAAGCAGCAGACACACTAATTGCTGAGTTACGGGCCTTTCTATGACCCTTTCAGTCTCTCCGGGGAATTGAAAGAAAATAAAATTAGAGCAGTGATATCAAGCAGCCGGCTTTGCATGCAGACAACAGGTGGAGATAAAAGCCAAACCAGAACTTCTCTCAAAGTATCAGAAAAAAATGTGACCCGTTCCTGCCTTTTTAGCCTCTTTCTTATTTTCTCGTAAAGGATAATTTTATCTACCGGTAATCATTTTCGTCTGTGTTTCTCTCATCTTAGGAGTAATTTAAAAAACAGGTATTGTATTTCTATGGCCGACACACACATATACACAAACCGGCATACCCCACAATCTTTTACCCCAGATATAAATAGTTTAAAGCTAATATAGTTAAACAGTTGTTGTTGAGAATGCTAATGTTGTAGGAAAGCGAACTCCACCAGGGTGGTGTGTACCCAGAATAAACTTTTATAATGCTAAAAGAATTTGGCAGAAGAGAATAACTTTGGGCTTCACCACAGACAGAAAAATGGATGCAAACTCCTAGCGAAGGAGTTTTGTTTTCTCTTTGTCATCTTCTCACTTGCAACCTTGTTTGCAGTATGTGACAAACAAGGGCAAGACAAGGGTGTCTACTTTCACCACGCTTAGTCAAGTACTGGAAGTCCCAGCCACAGCAATCAGACAAGAAGAAGGAAAAAAAGACATCCAAATTGGAAAGGAGGAAGTAAAACAGTCATTTTTTTTTTTTTTTGCAGCTGACATGATGCTGTACATAGAAAACCCTAAAGACTCCACCAAAAAACTACTGAACCGAATAAATGAATTCAGCAAAGTAGCAGGATACAAAGTTAATATTCAGAAATTGGTAGCATTTTTTTATACCAAATAATAAACTCTCAGAAAGAGCAATTAAGAAAACAATCCCATTTACTATTGCAACAACAACAAAAAATAAGGTACCTAGGAGTAAATTTAGCCAAGGAGATAAAATACCCATATTAGGAATTTTATAAGATTTTGAAGCAAGAAATCAAGGATAAGACATACCTCCAGTTCAGGGACTTCAAATACCAGAAGATACTCCCAGGGCTCTAGTATCTCAATTTTTCCAATTTTTCCACCTAGCCTAACCCTTTCGCTCCTTTGGTCATATCTTCGAAATTGACATTGCAGTGTAACAAATGACCACAAACTTAGTGGCATAAAATAACACCCATTTGTTAGCTCAGAGTTCTTTAGGTCAGAACTGCTGACCAAGCTGTGTTCTCACTTGGACCCCATGTGGTCGTGGCAGATTTTAGTTACTTGTGGTTGTAGGACTGAGATCCTCATTTCCTTGCTGGCTGTCAGGTAAGGATACTTTCAACACCTAGAGGTCACTTACATTCCTTGACACGTGGCCCCCTAAATATTCCTGGTCAGCAATGGAGAATCTTCCTTGAGCAGAATTCTTCTCATGGTTCCAGTTGTTTTCAGCATGAAGAGCCCTGTCCTTGTTGAGAACTAACCTGGTTAGGCCTGAACCACTGCAGCTACTTTCCCTTTCTGAAAATCGACTGTTTTAGAAACATAACCTGATTGTTTGAGTGATACCCTTACAGTCCCAGGTTTCTCCCACACACATGCGCAGGAGATTAGCCAAGGGCACGGGTCACCGGGGTGTTGTTTTAGAATTCTACCCACCATACCTTCAATATTCTCAACTCTGACTCCAATTCTTAAAGCATCACCTGCAATCTTCAGCTTACTTCTTCTATTTCCATGACTTCAACAATGTTTTGTATGCACGAGAACCTATCGTCTCTTTGTCTCCCCACAGTTTTATGTCCCCCACACCTATCATTTCCTTACTTCCCTCCTTTCTCAGCTTGTGTTCAATCACTATAATCACTCATTGAAATACACCATTAACTCTCCTTCTTCTCTCCCCCTTAGTTTTATTTGCCAGGCAAAACCCTAACTCTGGTTCCATCCCACTCTCCTTTTGTCTATGCTTGCAGCCACGTAGATAAAAGTGTCGAGAGGAAACATACTCCTATGCAGACTGATCTTCCTTTAAACCGTGAGCACTAGTTGAAGTAGGCTCTTAAAGCTGCCTGGCACTTACGAGTACATGAGTGCCGTTTGGGTATATAAACTCCTGCATTGATATAGCCAAATTTTTAGACCGAGAACAGTGGTGTTCAAACTTCCTGCTTGCAAATCCCTTAAAATAAGTTTTAAAAATTAGGTGTTCCCTTGAATATTTTAAATGGCTATTTCAATTTTCATCAAAATTTAAGTAGTTGAAAATCCTAATTACAGTGTAAATAGTTATAGTTTTAAAAAGTTGCAAAACGTTCAAATTACTCTGAAGAAATCTTAATGTCATAGCCATTGGCTATCAGTCATTATCCATTTTATAACGCATAAACATATCCTTTATCAATTAGAAATTTTACATTATCTTAGTTTCTCCCTGAACTCATGGTTTTACCCCACTTGTAACAGACTTTTATAATATATTTTATAATTCAAAATATTTTATAGTTCATCCTATCATTACCACAAAAAAGCACATATATGGTTAAATTCAAAATGGTTTAAGCGTCCTGACTTTAAGGCTTCAACTATTTAACTTTCTTCTGATTTAAGATTGCATTATAATCACGATTATGCAGAACTGACTATAATTACGTAAGTATATTCCAGATTTTGGTAAATAATCACACCCACGAAAGAGTACAATTTTAAAAACGTATTTCACAGTAAGCATAGGGCTGGTTTATATTTACCAAAATTTTTGTTTTGAAAAAATTTAAAGTTACAATGTTGTAAAAATGGTATAATGAACATGCACATACCCTTCACCTAGATTCAACAATTGTTAACATTTTGCTGTATTTACTTCCTCTCACTCTCTCCCCCAACCTCATTTTCTCGCTGAACCACTTGAGAGTGTTCACAGAGGAGTGAGGGCAGCCACTCACGGTAACGAAGGGGAGGGAGCGGCGTGGGCATGATGCGTACCGTGGAGGAAGGTGCGGTGGTGGGCGCAGGGAAAGCCTCTCACTGCTTCCGTTTTCTTGTGAACGAGGAATCGGGAGTATGAGGGAGGAGTTGTTGGATGCTCATGTCCATCCGTGGACTTTAGTCTGGGTCAAGACCCTTTTGGAGTCTACCTAGACCTTCAGACGGGGGTACAAGACAGTAAACAGGTTGAACACAGTCCATCCCCATGTGTGTGTTTTCTCTTAGAATTCTTCCTGCTGCGCTCCACATCCTCCCAGCTTCAGGAGTTCCGTTGGTAAACTACTACTCACTTGCTACAGGTAGCTCACACTTCCATTTCCATGACTTGAATAATGTTTTGGACTCATGTTTTTAAACCTGATGTATGTTCTTTACTAGCGATCCAGAACACCACATTCTTCTAGCTTCCCTTCTAACTCCTTGCTGACTCCTCTGGGCTTCCTTTGCTTGTTTATCCTCATAGACTTCTTCTCTCTGGTTACGTAGGTTATCCACCCACTCTCTTGGCTGTACCAATCATCTATATACTCACGACTCCTAAGTTTGCTTCTCCAACTGGGCTCTTTCCTGAGCTCTGGAATTTTATATTTAACCACCTAGATGAAATCTCCATTTGGGTGTATATTAAGTGGGTCAAATTTAACATTATCAAGATAAAACTCCTGCTAATTTCATCTCAAAACTTGCTATGCCTGAGGTCTTCCCCACCCCAGAAGAAACAATTCCATTCTTTCCGATGCCCAGGTAAACAATTTTGGAGTTATCCTTTGCTTTTTTCCTCTCTCTCAACTCCCACTGCCAATCCATCAGCAAAACCTATGACTGTACCTTAATAGGCCAGAATCCTTCCAGTCACCAATGGGGCCCTTCATGGGCTGTCCCCCATTGCCTTGCTAACCTGCCCTCTTGCAGTCTCGCCTGCTCCCATCCTGCCCCAGCCACAGCAGCTCTTTTGCTGCATCTCAAATGTGGCAGACGTGTTCTTAAGTCACAAGTTTTGCATGTGCTGTTCCTTCAGCTCTTTCCTTAGGTATTTCCAAGGCTCACTCCCCAATTCCTTCTTGTTTCTCCTCAGATACTGCCTTCTGAGCAAGGCCTTGTAAAATTAGCAGCCCCCCAGCCCTGGCTGAGTGGTTCAGTTGGTTGAAGTGTTGGCCTGTATACCAAAAATTTGTGGGTTCGATTCCCAGTCAGGGCACATACCTAGGCTGTGGATTCAATCCCTGGTCAGGACACGTACTGGAGGCAACCCATCAATGTTTCACTCTTTCTTTTTCTCTCTACCCCCCTCTCTCTCTAAAATCAATAAACATTTTCTCAGATGAGAATTTTAAAAAAATTTTAAAAATAGCAATCCCCATTCTGGTATTCCCTATTCCTGTTCCCTATTTTATTTTTCTCTTATTATCTGTCTTACTGTGTTTTGCTTATTGTTCATTATTTATTTGTCTACACTCACAAAGCAGGGGTTTCTTCTGTTTTTACTGCTATATTCCTTTTTAAAAAAAATGAACATATGCATTATTGCATGCCTCTATCTTAGGTCTGAGATTATCCTCAGAGGTATGTTTCTTCTTGAAATGTCCTGAACCTTTACTTCCCCTCTCAACAAAGCTATT
The DNA here is from genome assembly GCA_004026765.1 of Micronycteris hirsuta. Classification (NCBI taxonomy): domain Eukaryota; kingdom Metazoa; phylum Chordata; class Mammalia; order Chiroptera; family Phyllostomidae; genus Micronycteris; species Micronycteris hirsuta. Next base: position 96,555 of record PVJI01000953.1, on the reverse strand, counting down.
TTAAAAAAAAAATTAGGCATAGCTTCTGCAACTGTAGCTCCATGAGCTCTAGCCAGCAAAGTTTTGGGGTCATGAATGAAGTTGTATTTATCAGGCGATTCCCTATTCATGACTCATCGCTGTACACTAAAGGTGGAGGTAGGGCTTCTGACTCCCAGACTGTTTATTTTTTTTTTGAGTGAGGTATTGGATACAACCTTTCCCATTTTCCCCATTTCCTCTATGCAGTGACGAGTCTGTACCCCCTGCATTTCCTACTCTCTCACATCTGCCTTATATTCTTCTTGCTAACCTGTCAGAGCGTTCTTCTGACATTTTGAAATCCTTTGCCTTAGAAGCCAGGAAAAACCTGGAGGTTGGAGCATGGCAGTGTTACAAGATTTTATAGATGGGGATAAATCAGTTTTGTATTTTTATGGATTTGACAACTCCTCTTTTCAAAGGCATGGCTGTAAAACATCACATATTGGAAAATGTCTTGGTGGTGCCCATAAATGATTCTATCGTATATCTCACCTATTAATTATCTTCCCCAGCGCTTGAGGATTTGAAAGTGGCTGACAAAGGTGTTAAGAACGAGTTCAAGACAGTTTGTATTTGCACACTGCTTCAATGCACATTCAGGATGATTTTCACCTTTTAAATCTGTCGGTTATTATTCTGTGGTGTGTAACAGCGTGGCAAGAATGACATGGTTAATGCAATAACACAGTCTTCCATCACTTTTATGAGATATTTGCACCCTTTTATGCAACACCTAATTGACAGTTGCCCTACCAGTCCTCCCCACCAGAACCACCTATTATACGGAATTTATAGCCAGTGCTTTTTAAGTCAGTTAAATGACATACAATGAAAATCTATTTTAAACGATGTTCAATGACATCTTTCCTCTGGCTGGGAAAATTGTATTTCAAAAACTATGTATTTATCACGTAGTTGAGGTGGCACGTCGAGGACCTGCTAAGCCACAGTGCCAGCGTGTGGTGTGCGCTCATCTGTCCTTTTCTGCGGGGGGTTACTCGTTGCAGTTTGAAGCATCACTTCCAGCCTTGCTGGGGCATGTCTGTTGTATGTCAGCAAAGTGCCTATTCTTGGGGAACACACTTCCCGCCTCCCCTCGGTCCTCTAGACCTTCCTCATCCTACACATGTTCTCTCCCCTTCGCTTTCTCATCTCAAACCCTCACTCACTGTCTGTCTCCTTCTGCTGGAGGGTCAGCTCCAAGACAACAGGGGTTCTGTGTTGTTCACGGATGTAACCTCTAGCGTGTGGTAGGTGCTCAACATATCTTTGCCGAGTGAATGAATGAATGAATGAATGAATGAATGAAGCGGTACCCTAACTACCGTAGCCTCATTATTTTTGTGATTTTTGACCCAATACTTTATCCTTCTCAATTCATTAAATCTTTGTGTTTTCTAATGAAGCCCAAGAATAGATACTGTGTGTATTTATTTTTTAAAGAGGTGGATGACTGATGGGTGGATCACCCAAGGTGGCCAGTGGCTTGGATAGTTGCCCTGCCTTGCATACTGCTGATCCAGTCTGTCTGGTTGGGGTTGTACTGGTGCGGCGAGTGAACACACATGTGGCTTAGGGTTTGCGGAGCACAGTGACTTGGAGTTTTGACTTGGTTGAGAATCAGCATGGCATAATCAATGCCCACATCTTCTGTAACAAAGTGCGTGAGATTCAAAAAGGAAGGAGGGATGTCCCATGGACTTTTTCCAGAGCTGACCTGGGGAGTTCAGCCTCTGTACAGTGATTCTAGGGCATGTGCCTCTCCCAGAACACGCTAATGCCCTGACACTTCTCCAAGCGTCAAATACGTAAGAAGCACATTTACCTGTTTGCTCTTGTAGCTCAGCACCTGGCAGTCGCTCACTCCCTGGCATTCACTGCACCCTGTGACACGGAGTTGTTGAATGAGCGAAGTCATTTATTCTTATTTTTGGTGTGTGGGGGTCCTCTTCCAGGAAAAAGGATACAAAATGACAAGTTAGGTATTTATTTGGAATGAGTAAAGAAATTCCAACAAACAATTGGAAGCTTAGAGGTCCGTGTCCCTTCTTTCCAGGTTCTTTTTAGTCCATTTGCCAGAAGCATTTTCTTAGAAATGCTTCCCTCTAGCAAACTAGCTTTCCTTTTTCATTTAGAACTCTCTACAAGTCCCAGCAGTTCCTAGCACTACAGGGCTTAGGCACCTGAAGGGCCCTTAACCTTCATTTATTTCACAGTAAACCTACCTTCCTGATTATTTCGTGATGGTCAGAAGAACCTGAGAAGGCCTGAGAAAGAAGAAGGAGGTAGGGGGGATTGGATGGAAAGAGACAATAAAGTTGACCAAGGTAGGCCATTGGCCCTTCGAGAAAACTCCAGAAACAATTTGGGATTTAAACTACACTGTGGTCCAGAAATGCTGCTGACATCATGACGCTCTGTACAGTCTTCTTTTAGACCCTTGAGCGGTTCCCGGCTGTCCTGCCTCTCGTTACCAGAGCTCGGCAGCTACCACCATCCTGCCTTTGGGCTGCCGGTGGGTCAGGCCTCAGGCATGCGGAGCGTTGAGTGAATTCCCAGGGTCTGTGCTCTACCTCTCAGCAATCAGCTGGGGTAAAGTCAGTTGTTTTAGCTTTATCTTTCTCCTTCATCTTCTTTTCTAGCTCCTTAGAGAGGAGAGCAATGTGCGGTAGTTTTGTTCTCTGTTCCTCTTCTGAAACTAGAAACAAGTTCATTTATAGGAGTACATGATAGTCATTTTCTTCTTCCTCTCCTCCTTGAGTTTCTTCAGTTCCTTCATAGATCTTGAAGACCACATTTGTGGCACACAGCAGACGCTGTAAGTCTTTTCTGTTGCATTTCTAAGAGAAGCATTTGTATATGCTCTCACGTTGGTCAGGTGAATTCAATAAGTGTGTATGGAACTCTATAAAGAGTATGACTAGGAGCTGGGATAGACGCGGAGACTTCCAAGAGCATATGGTATTTAGGGGCAGATGGAGAAGGACAAGGTGCCGTATAGCTGTGACACAAAGCCAAATACTATGATGTATCGTAAGGAAGATTTAAAAAAGGGGTGAGGGGCTATAAGAATCTAAGGTGGGGGGGGAAACACATTGGGTTATATACTCTTTATGGGGGGTTGTAGTCTGTTCTGTGGAACTTTAAAGAAATGTAGAATTTCAGCAGGCTTGGATGAGCTGGGAGAGAGGGGAAAGGAAAGCATTCTGGGTAACTGGGACAACATGAGCAGAATACAGACAGTATGGGCTGTGTTCAGGGAAAAGCGAGCACAGAGCTTTTCTGTAATGTGGGAGGATATATAGGGAAGAATAAAAAAAAAAGATGGGAAAGGATAAATTAGGTATAAATTATGGATGTCCTTGAATACTTGGCTTAATAGTTGATATAAAAGAGAGAGAGATGTGCTGAGGAAATCATAAAACTCAGAGTGAGAGAGCTGAGTCGGATTATAACATTGTACTTTACTAGCTGGCTGTCTCTCAGTAAATCGTTAAACAATTGGAGATCCCCAGTGAAATGGTGGATTAATGTGTGAACTAGTGATCATAAAATTAGAGCAGGGATCAAAATAAAGGAAATGGTGGTCGGTCAATAATTCTTGCAAGAAACATTTATCCAGTGCTTAAGTCCTGAGGATATTGAGGAAGCCAGGCACATTTCTTCTGTTCTCAAAGAATTGACATGTTGGTGCCATGCCTCAGATTCCACGTGCATAGACTAGCCCAAAGGAGATCATTCTAGATAGCGATCATTGCGGTGAAGGGAGGAGAACAGGCATTGGGTAAAGAGTAATGAGAGGGTAAAGAGCTTGACTTTGGTTCTTCCAATACGGCAGATAGGGAAGGATTACGGAAGAGTAGACCACTGCTAAAAATGAGCCAGAAATGGGAAGACCTGGGGGAAGGAGTTCCAGGCAGAGGTAACAGCAAGACAGTGTATGAGGATCAGAGAAACGCTAGTGTGGACGGAGGGTGGGAGAGAATGGAGGAGATAAGTTCCTCGAGATGACCGGGACAGATCAGAGAGGGCTTTGTGGTCTAGGGAAAGAGTATGCTTTGGGTTCCAAGGACAATGGGAAAGCAAGGGTAGGGCACAATTTATCCTACAAGAAAAGAACTGCAGCAGGACACGAATGGAAGAGGGAGGCTGCGTGGTCATTTAGGCGAGCCATCATGGTGGCTCAGGCAGTGGATTGGGGGAGACAGACATATGCAATCAGATGTGGGTTACTTAGAGGGTTACCATGAAACTGCTGATATGTCCCATGGGACCATAGGTGAAATGCAAAGTGGAAATGCTTCATAATTGAGATCCCTGTGGACACATGAACTACTAAACTACTAATAGAGCCCATTTCAGTGCCCAGCAGGGAAAGCTGAAGGTGTTGAGTTTGCGAGTGACATGAGGCAGCACTTCTGTGAGGTAATGGGGCCGTGCAGGCTAGTGATTCTCAACTTCACCATGCACGGGACCCCCTGGGCTTCTTGCTAAAATGCAGGTTTGGTTCTGTAGGTCTGGGATAAGACCCAAGATTCTGCATTCACTCAGGAGTGGCCAAAGCTGCAGGTCTGCAGGTCACACTTCTGGCAAGCAAAATGTTGAGGAGAATAAGGCCTGTGAAAGTTAATGCGTGTTGGAATGGGGGAAGGAGGACAGATACAGAGAAGAAGGTTCTTTCTTTTATAGTGGAGGTAAAAATTGAAGAACAAAGGGGAATCATGAAAACAATAGTTTTCAATTTTAATCAAGGCGACCAAGAAACAACTATGTCAATAATCTCAATCCTGAAATCAGGAGGCAGTTGGGGGAAGGAAGAGGATGGATTTTTAAAATCCCCATTATTTCTTCTTGTGCTGCAGTGTGGGGTCTGATCTGGGCACTTGGGTGCGATTCAGTCTCCTCTGAGAGGGTGATGACGAGTCAACAATTCCCTCTATCTACTTCCGTGTCTGCTGAATAGGAGAACACAGAGACCCCACGTATTTAAAGAGGCCTAAAGGAAAGGAGGACCGGGGATGTCACTCCAAGTAGTGCAGCTGGAATTTGAACCCGTAAATCACCTTGGAAGTCAAGAAAGGCCAAGTTTCTTTGGACAACGGCGTCAATCCCTGCCTGTTTACTACTGTGCGTCCTCAGGGCCAATCCCCACCCCTGTGGCCTGCACATGACATGCTGCTGGCTTCAGATATTAATACCACAAAGCCTGAGGATATTAATAACACAAATTATGAAAATAGGTGTGATATGAATAACATTAACGGCAGTCCACATTATCAAGCACTTATTGTACTATGCACCAAATGCTGCACGTTTTACAGTTACTAAACTCTCATAATTTCTGGAGAAAGGTATTATATTACCTCTGCCCACCCTGGATACCACCCACCCCCACTTTATAGCCAAGGGATATGAGGTGTTGCAAGGCTTAGTGGCTTGCCACGGGCCCACAGTGGGGAGGCAGAACTGGAATTCAGATTAATCAATTAAGAGCCTCTGCCAAGAAGCAGGTGCAGGAAGCCAGGTTCAATCAGCTCCACTTTACGCCATCAGAATAGCTCCCCGGCTGCACCTCCACAAAATCATTGTCCTTGTGTTCAGGTGGGGTGACAACGGGGCACCTGGCCCAGCAGTTGGTTCCACTGGACCCTGATCCTGTCTCTGCCCTGAGTTTCTGTGTGACCTTACTCAAAACATTCATTCTTTGGGCCAAAGTAGTCTCGTGTGTGCAGCCCTGGCTGGTGTGCCTCAGTGGATTGAGTGCTGGCCTGCGAACCGAAAGGTCCCTGGTTCAATTCCCATTTCGGTCACATGCCTGGGTTGTGGGTCAGGTCCCCAGCTGGGGGTGTGCGAGAGGATGTATTTCTCACACATCAATGTTTCTCTCCCTTTCTCTCTTCCTCCTTTCCTCTCTCTCTAAAAATAAATAAATAAAATCTTAAAAAAAATAATCTTGTGTGGGGAAAAAAGTAAGAGAATTTGATGAGAGCTGTGGTGTCTCAGGCCCAGCTGTCCCTTAGAATTGACCTTGGAGCCTTTAGCAATGATGCTGGGCTACCTGAGAGACTCCAATTCCTCCAGTTCACTTGGTTTGGTGAAGGATTTGGTTACTGGAACTTAAAAAATCATCCAGGATCTCTCGGCACACCCCAGGGTGAACCCACGGACCAGCCGATCATGCCCTGAAGGATGTAAAGCAAGGCCCCTCTCTGTCACTGTCTTCTCGAAACTTCCCGATGCAAATCTCTGCAAGTCATGGGCATCTGGCCCTTGTGATCATCAGGACTTATTTTGCGGTGGCATTTATTCCAGCCCCAAAGCCCAAGGGGGACCACGCAGTCTAAAATATTAGGTAATCAGGAGGTCTGGTTTCATACAAATTCCAGATTTTAGGGGTGAAAAATATGAATGTGAAAAAGATAATCCTATTTTTGCTTCAATGAAAGAAGCTTTTCTAGAACGGATCTCCGAGGAGTCCACAGCCACCTCGGCACTTTGTGGGCCAAGAGAGAACTGGAGCTGAGAAATGTGCTCAGGGCCAGCGAGACCCCTGGACTTGGCTGCAAGTCTGAGGCATGACGCAGAGTGACATGAAAGCAAGCATGAGCTGTCCCTGGAAATGATTTTGCCCGTCTGGTTTGGGTGTCAAATGCCCTCCTGGGCCTCTGGCGGCTGGAGTTTCTGGAGGTGTGAGTGGTAGCCTTGGGAGCTCCGTGAACGCCACTTAATGAAGTGACATCGCTGCCAACCATCCTCGCTGGAGCAAGGTTCAGCTGCCCAGCCCCTCCCCAGAAACGGTGCCAATACCTTTCCACATGAAGATGCTTTAGTTGTAAGAATTGGTGTACTTTTTTTCTAAGTTGTCCCAACAAAGCCACGCCTGGGTTGATTCCCTTTGATCCACACCTTCTCTCCCTTCTGGCTCTGAACTGCTGAACCCAAAGATGTTTGTCTTCCATGGCAGGGTGACGTCAGCAAAGAGGCAGTTCCTTGGCGGCCGAGGGAGCCAAGTCCTCAGACATGATCTCGGAAGTAGGACAAGTACATTTTGTCTCTGCGATTCAACCCAGAGAACGGCTTGGTCCCTTCAGCGTGTGCCAAGTGTGTTTGCGCAACTTCAGCAGCAGCTTCCAGAATGTGGTGGAAGGCTCTGCCAAGGGCTTCATTTCCTTTGGGGGTGAACATACATGCCTGGCATGACTGGGGTTGGCCAGACTTGTCGATGTGAAGTGGGAAAACCACACACAGGGGTAGGGTCTGAAGGGGTGGCCTCCCTGGCTGAGCCAGACATGAGCCCCGGCTGCAGGACTTCCCCAGCGGGGACATGACACACGGCTGCGGAGAACATTGAGATCCAGTTGGCGAGGCCATGGTTCCATTTTGTTTTGGTGAAGGGTGTGTTAACACAGTGGAAAGGAACAAGAAAAGCTACCAATTTGGCTGCTGCTTCTGAACGTTTGCTCTGTATTCTTGAATTCTCCTGGTTAAGGAGAAGTGCCTTGTAATGCTTTCCCCCAAGCAGTGGGACAAGCAAGCACACACACAGCACACACAAATGCACAGAGCACACACAATACACATGCAAACAAATAGAGCACATATAACACACATGAACACACATGAAGAACATAACACAATACACATGCAAACACACAAAGAGAAAGCACACACAATACACACATGCAAACACAGAGATCACACAAACAATACTGTGCAAACACACACATAGAGCATACATACAATACAGATGCAAACACACAGCACACACAATGCACATGAACACACATACCAAGAACACAAACACAATACACATGCAAACACATAGAGCACATACAGCACACAGAGAATGCACTCACAACACACATGCAAACACAGATAACACACAATATACATGCAAGCACACAGATGACACACAATACATATGCACACACAGAGATGACACACAATACACATGCAAACGTACACATGGAGAGGCAAACCTTGTAGGAAATAAAAGTCATCTGCTGCCTTGGCGCACACTCATAGGCTCCCACTGGGAGAAAGAAGGACGATAAGAATGAGCTTGCACAATGACCGCCGTTTTCAGGGCTAGTGTCGATGTCTTTCAAGGATGATCTTATTATTATAAGCCCCTTCATTCTGTAGTTCTGTAGCATTTACAGAACAATTTTACATGTCTCATCTAAGGAATCTAACAACTCGGTAAGGTAGAGATCAGTTTCGTGTCCATTTTAACACCTAAGGAAATAAAGGATCATAGAGATTAAGAGACTTGCTCAAGAATACACAGAAATTAGGGTCTAGAATTGGGATAAAAAGCAGGGGTCATTTCCATCCAACCTGTCCACCATGTTGGCTCTCTCATCTAGATCTTGGAAAGAGCAGAGGTTAACTGGCATGTGACTCATCTAGTATTCGCAGGGCTAGAAACAGGGCCCGGCGTCTCAGTGTGTGGTCTGAGTGTGCCCAACCTTCCAAGTCAGCGTCCGCCTCTCCTCGGCGTGCCCCTCTGCTGATTCACGTGCGCAGTCAAGTTCGGAGGCACCAGCTGGGATTTGGGTCTGAGCTGGGCCCCGCTCAGGAGTCCCTGAGTGCCGGACTGCTGGGGCGCTAAGGAGAAATCCCCGCCCCGGGGTGGTCTCACGCCTGAGTTCTGCTTCTGGGTGAGACCAGGACAGAACCTCCGCAGGCTGTTGATGTGGCAGCAGGTCTGAGAGCTGTTGAAACAGACCACCCTGATGCCCCTTCTCCCCGTGGACAGGTCTGAGAGCCTCATCTGTGAAGAATGGGTCTTTTATGCTTTGTCCCCCCCCACCCCCGCCCCAGGTTTTATTTATGTTTCAGGAATCATGCAACATTTTTCACCGAACCTGACCTTTTCCTCTCTGGCCGGAGGCTCTGCCTTGTGAACCCTCCTTTCGTAAGTGCTTCTGGGGGTGCCTACCCCTGTATGTGGTCACGGTACTGGTGCGGCGTGCGGTCGATTCCCTTCCTCTACTTGGGAAAAGGAGTTAAAACGTCACAAAGTGGCCCAGGCATGAAGGCAGGCACAGCCACCTGTGGGACCGAGCCTGGCTTGTGGGTGAGGGGCAGCGACCAGCCCCAAGCTCGGGGCAGAGCTGTGGCCCCTGAGCAGGGAGGGACAGCCCACATCGCTCACTCTTCAGGAAAAGCTCTCAGATGTCTTAAGACTGGCAGGAAAGTCAGCATGTTGCAGGCACCACCAACAGCGCCAGCGAACAAGTTCTAGGAAAGGCCTGGATCCCAGGAAAAGCCTGGCTATTTCTGGCAAGGCGTTGAGAGCAACCGAGACATTATTTTGTTCATTACAACTCTTCCAAAAAAAAAAAAAGCAAATGCCACAACAAAACGCACACTTGCCTGTGTGTACAGAGTCACGTAGGAGGATTTAGTGTGTTGAGCCATCTGCTTGAGATATCAGGAGGGAAAACTCATCAGGGAGAGATCACCCCTGGGTCAGAGGAGGACAGCTGAGCGGCCGGGGCCGCGGAGCCAGCCTGCGTGTGAGGAGCTGGTAACACTAGACGCCCCGTATCCCACTGCGTCTTAGATATGCAGGGCCAGTGCCAGGCAGCACGGCCTGTGCTGATTGACGGGGTTTTTCCAAAACAGCCTCGGCACCGATGGAGTCGCTGGTGGAGCCCAGGCCGGCCAGTGTTAACGCAAGCACAGGTGATCATGTTTTCATCTGACATCTGCGCTTGTCCGGCCTCACACTGGACATGTGAGGACATGTGCTTAATCCAACACCACGCACAGAAAGTGGGCAGCTGTCGCCGTCCCTGGCCGCCGGATCTGCGCCTGTCACATCCCTCATTGCTAACTGCCTTTTCTCTCTCGTCCCCTCTCCGTTTCATGGCTTAGCAGCTGCACAGGGAATTATTTTATTTTCTTCTCCCCCAGCTTCTCGGATTCCTCTCATTACCTCCTTCCTGCCTCTTCCTGGCCTGGATGCTTAGGGCGCAACCCAATTCCCACAGCCAGGCCTCCTGCTCTCTTCTCCAAAGCTGGAACCTGCAAATAACAGGGCAGAACTTCTCTTGGTCCTTGTGTGGGAGGCAGAAGCTTCTGGGCTCCTGGCAGCCAGTGTCTTTGATGCTGATCCTTCATAAGAGGCTGTCCTGCAATCACCATGTGACAGGTCAGTGCTGTGACTGTCCATTCAGGCAGGGAAGCATCTTATCTCCCTGCAGGTCTCACAGCAGAATGTGAACAGTGGGGTTGAATGGGACCCCAGATGACAAAAGCCAGGGGTTCTCAGTCTTGTTACTTGTTAGAATCCTCTGGGACATTTGCAAAACCTACCAATTCCTGGGCCCACCTCCCAGAATCCTCATCTGCCTGCGCAGGGCGATGCCCGGGTGAGGTATTTCCTTTTACAGGCTGTTGGCTGCATTGAAAGCCACTGCTGTCCCTCCTGCCTCAAGGAGGGTCTCAAATAGAGTCAAGTCACCAAACCCCCACTTGCAAGAGGGTGGTGTTGGTATATTTCACATGTGCATTCTGGAGTCCATGTAAAAGCGAAGAGGGATGTGTTGCTTTTGCTGATTCTGTGGGGAAGGCCAATGAGACGCAGGGTGTTAGGAAAAAGGCCATTTGGCTGCTGGCTGGTGTACACAGCGGCTTGTTCACTGCTCACCAGGTGTGGCCCGACGGTGCTCCAGGAGGGGCCGGCTGCACGGAATGCGGTGGAGGACTCCATCTCATTGGTAATTACGCATCAGCGCAGCTCACACTCGCCGCGCCCCTTGTGGCCTTTGCCAGGGGCAAACTTTCTTTTGCTGATTCAATGATGATGGGTCCACACCCTAATCGCTTTTAGATTTGACCTAAATTTTGCCGGGGGGGGGGGGGCGGGCAAGGGAGTGCCTGTACAATAGGTCCATTTGCATATCTGTCTTAATTACCCTTAAGAAGAGAATGGGGACCGTCACTCCCACTGGGGTGCAGTGGCCGATGTGGGCTGTGGCAGAGAATGAACAGCAGAGCCACAAAGCTGCTTGCTTCCAGCCGTGCACCCCAAACTGGCCCCCGGGAAACAAATCAACAAACCTGGCGCAGTGGAAGCCACGTGGTCTCTCTTTCTTTAATAGTTCATTTTTATTGTGTTTTTCCCATTACCATTCATTCCTGTTATCCCTTCTTCCATCTCCAACCCACGCCCCCACCCCCATAATCTCCACCCTGTTGTCCACGTCCACGAGTTCTTTTTCTTTTTTGCTCAGTCCCTTCACCCCCTAACTACCTGACATCTACTTTCCATCTATGAGTCTGTCCCTGTTTTCCTTGTTAGTTCCGTTTGTTCATTAGATTCCACACAGGAGTGAGATCATATGGTGTTTGTCTTTCTCTGACTGGCTTATTTCACTTAGCCTGATGTTCTCCAGGTCCATCCATTCTGTTACAAAGGGTAAAATTTTCTTCTTTTTTAAGAGCTGAGTAGTATTTCATTGTGTAAATGTCCCATAGTTGTTTTATCCACGCATCTAAGAGTGGACACTTGGGCTGCTTCCATGTCTTGGCGATTGTGAGTAGCACTACAAGGAGCACAGACGTAGGGGTGCTTATGTTCTTTCTAATTAGTGTTTTGGGTTTCTTCAGATAAATTCCCAAAAGTGGAATTGCTGGGTCGCAAGGCAGTTCCATTTTTAAATTTTTGAGGTATCTCCATACTGTTTTCCACGGTGGCTGCACCAGTGTGCAATTCCACCAACAGTGCACTAGGGTTCCCTTTTCTCCACATCCTCGCCAGCACTTGTTGTTTGTTGGCTTATCGAAGACAGCCATTCTGACAGAGTGAGGTGATATCTCACTGTGGTTTTAATTCGCATTTGTCTGATGTTTAGTGACATTGAGCATCTTTTTATGTGTCTATTGGCCACCTGTAAGTCCACATATACTCTCGATTCAAGAATGTGTCTCCATCTATGGCAACAGGTTGCAGAGGAAGGATTTTTACAATAGAAAGGGGCACTCGTACAGTAGCTGGGATCTCTGTTGCTGGGGGTTCCCACATGGCAGTTGGAACATCAAGGCCATGAGGGATCCAGGTGTCACTGAGCCAGGGCAGCCCCATCAGGGAAACGTCCTGTGATGGTGGAGACACCCTACACCTGCCGTGTTCAGGGTGCTGGCCACTGGTCACAGGGAGCTATTGACCCCTCAGAATTGGCTAGGCACTGAACATTTAAGTTTATTTACTTCAGTTAGTTTGAATTTAAATTTAAGTACCTCAAGTGATGAAGGGACGCTGGGTTGGACAACGCAGGTCAGTGTGGGGAGTGACTTGGGCCCAGGTAAGACCCCAGGACACGGTGGGGCCCAGGACTCTGTCTAAACAAGGATCTCTCCGCTCCACCACAGAGCTGCCACGTGGGGATGCCACAGGCTTCGTGGTGAGATGGTCTCCTTTTTAAAGAAGAGACAACAATCTAGGATTTTATTTGGAATCTAAGTTCTAACTGTTGGAAGTGATTCAAATATTTTAAAGAGCTTGTGACTTTCCTTGTGGTGCCACCTGTTCATTTTACAGATGAGGAAACTGAGACTCAGGGAAATGACGCACTCAACCCAAGGACGGACATGTGGGTGGTGGCGCCTTCCCCGCTCTCTGCTCTGGGTCGACTCCCTCATCCCTCGTCTCTTCACAGTGTGTGCTGGTTCGCACCGTCCTCCTTCTAGACAGTACCTATTTCGTTCTCCACACGTTTTCTTTTTGCCAGACCGTCCTGTGAGCTTCCCTCCCCCCACTCATTCTCCTAGGCAGCGAGAATCTTCCCCAGGCATGTGAAATGCTCTGGTGGCAAAAGAGAGGAAATGTTTGCCTCTAGATTTAGGAGGCAGAAAGCAGTCTGTCTGGAACTCTGAAATTTCTTTGAAGTCTCATCTTTTATCTTAAAAGGAAAAAAAAAAAACCCATGCAAACTTGGCAGTCTATTCCTTAATATAGTTGTGCTTATTTAGTATTAAGACAAAATCCTCCTTCCTCTTGACAAGTAAAACTAAAGTTTCAAAGAGAAGCCATAATTTTATCTTGTGGTTTAATAAATCATCTAGCCCACATCTTGTGTCATTGGGTACCACATACTCCAATTTGAAAAGTGCTATTGCTTGGCAAACAATTTTAATGGTCTATTTAAATTTTTTGCCATCCCAACTAACCGTCATTTCACAGGTAGAGAAGAGACTTCTTGTGGAGGAATGTCAGGATTTCTAGTTTTTCCAAGAAGATGTAAAGTATTTGGGGGCATGAACTTGGATCCTGCCTCATTATTTTTGAGTTTCAAATAGTTCAGGGGCATGAATACAGACATAGGGGAAGCAGGAAATACAACCAGGAGCAAAGAGGCATCAGCCCCCCGTCACTGGCTATTTGATGCTGTAGTCTTCCAGGCTGCTCTTGTCTTCAAGGAGAAAGACACAAGAGAAATCATGGAAGTTAAGAGGAAGAAGACCATGTCATGGGAGAGACAGTGAAAACGACCTCAATTCAGCCTTCTGTAGCATTTTCTCAAGGCAAGTCGGCGTGGGAACGTCATGCTGGGGGTGCCAGCTACGGACACATGGACAATTTGAAGAGACAATGCAAATACAAGAAGGGTGGCTCTCACAAAGAGAAGTCATAGGCTTCCCGTCCTGGGTTCATTTCGTCTCTCCCGGCTTCTTGGTGCACCAACACGCTTTCTGTGGTTTTGTTCTGCATCATCCCCTCCAAACCTCAAAGGATTCCAATTAGAGGATGTGCGTGAAAGCTCCCAAGTCCTAAGACTGTGGCCAGTCATGGCTTAATGAAGTTAATAGTAGATGAGCAGGAGAAGCGTATCCTGAGCATTTTTCACTTGGACAAGAGATTGGGAGATAGCGGGGCCCTTTGGGCATTTACTGCCATTCCCCGCAGCGACTAGAGCCGAGGGAAGTGCTCTGCGGCTTCTCTGGAACGCGGCTGGTCTTCTAATGAGCTTTGGTTGCTCTGGACAGATCCTTAAGCTCCTTTGGTCTCCTCCCTACATTCTGTTTTTGTTTGTTTGTTTGTTTAAATTCTTGAATTTACCAGAAGACATCCACAGTTTCGGCAATCACTCTCCCCAGTTAAAAAATATTAGCTATTATTTTTAGTGATTTGTTTCTTCTTGTTGCTGGTTTGGAAGAGCGCTGCTTCTGAAACACTAAGCCAGTTTCCACTGTTCATCGTTAGCTGGACACACGCTGGCTTTGGGGGGCTCCGAGACGCTCCACCCAGACAATCAGGAGCTTGTTTGCTTACAAGGTCAATACGTCTAGTTGATCCAGAAATCACCTCAGCATATCATCCAGGTGTCTCATGCAGGTGACAAAAGCCCTAAGAGTATCTTTTCATTCTGACAATGTCTCTCCCAGAGAACATAGTAATATAATGTATTTACCATTGAAATCTATTTCTCCTGTCCCTCCCCTTTTTCTTTAATTAAAAAATTGAGTTACGGCTTTATGAGATACAATTAACATACAACCTTGTGTACTTTTCCCCAGTTTTATTGAGAAATCACATACAACCCTGTATAAGTTTCAGGCATACAGCATGCTGGTTTGATTTACATATATTGTCAAATGATAACCATAATAGATTCAGCCAACATCCATCTTCTCGTGTAGGTATAATAAGAAGAAAAACAAAGAACAAATATTTTTTCCCTACTACTGCGAACTCTTAGGATTTATTCTCTTAACTACTTTTATGTACACATATATTAGTGTTAACTACAGTCAGTGTGTTGTACGTACATCCCTAGTACTTATTTATCCTCCAACCGGAAGTGTGTACTTTTTGACCACCTTCCTTCAATTTTTCCCAAATTTTTATCTGCCCCAAATATCACTCACATATTTTGAATGGCCTACTAGACATGTCTTTCTTGTTGAGGTGTCATAAGCATATAAAACTTAAATTTTGCTAAACAGAGCTTATCTTTTCTCCCAAACGTGCTCTATATCCTGCACTTTCTTCCTCCGAGAGTGGTTAAATGGTCCGCCTGGTTCCTCAGGTCAGACGATCCTCCATTATCTAGGACTTCTGCCACATTCGGTTGACTGCCTGTTCAGTCACTGTTCCTCTCATATATTTGGCAGCATCCCCATGTCATCTCGCCTTATCTGTACTATCGCTTTGGCCTCTAAACTATTTTTTTCCCCTGATCTGTAGTCTCTCTCCTCTCCGGAGTAACTTTAACACTGCCCTCCTGAAGTCATTCCAAAAAAAGCTGAATATAGCAACCTCCTGCTTCAAATTCCCTGTTGATTCCTATTGTTCCAAGATAAGGTTTAAATCCTTTATAAAGGTTGGAAGATTTATCCCACACTGCCCCCAATGTAGTTCCTCAGCCTAAGTTTTTTCCAGTTTTCACCTGCCTATCGGACAGTCAAGCCACCCAGCAAGCGCTGTCACCCCCTCCTCCAGCCTGGCACACCTCTGCACGGCGCTGGGCCGTTGCCACGCCACCCCCTCAGCCTGAGATGCATCTTCCTCTTTTTCTCTTGATCTCTCAAGGCCCATTTCAAAGGCTACCTCCTTTAACACTTTTCTTCACCTCCTCCAGTGAGGAGTCCTCAAATGTGCAAATCTTGAATTCCCCAGGTCAAGTGCACAGCCCTCTGATGGCCGTGATGCTTTGAAATGGATTGGTTTACAGTGATCTGTGTTCTCCACTATGGGGTGAGCTCCTGAAGACGCACACCTTGTCCCTCTTTGCGTCCTCAGGCCCTTGGTCCAAACATTACTCTTACTAGTCACAGTGGCCAGCTGGGAATCCTTAAGAGGAAGGATCACATCTTGCACATTTTTGTGTGATCAGTGACCATTATATACTAAATGCTCTCTGAGCATTTATGGACCCAGTGGACTCGAGATTCCCAGAAACCCGACGTAGTAGCGACTAAGTGTCTCTCTGCCACTTCAGTTTTGTGGTGTTGGGGAGTTGCAGATCACCGCTGGGAGGGGACCAAGCTCTCCAAAGACACACAGTCCATCACGGAGCTCAAGCTTACTGCGTTCACTTTATTTCTACCCAGAATTATACTAAGAATGGTGATAGCTGCTGTTTACAGAGACCCTGTCATGCGCCATGATTCCCATTAAAAATGACCTCATCCAATTAGCATTTCTTTCAGGGCAGCTAGGACTGAACCAAGGGCTATCATCAGGAAAACCCTGGAATTTATTTAAAATTACCTTGAGCTCATCTGGAAGACTCAAATGATTGTTTCAGCCCCTCAGACATTACACTGCTAATCCTTCGCTAATGATCTCATCTTCAGCAATGGCACAGGCGGGAGGACCGGTGAGCCACCCCCCCTCCAACCCCCGTAACTACATAATGAGCAGATTTGGGTATTTACATAATAACTCAGGATGATTTCAGGGCATTTGAGACAAAATATACAACCACTTAGATGGCTGCCATTGCAGTTATCTCATCGCTCTTAGACATTAAATGGAGATGAAAGCGGGAAAAGCAAACACGGGGGAGTTTTGGGTCTCCTGCCCTTGGTGTAGCTACTTAAATGCCCTGGGTCTGCAGCAAAGCGTCACATTCGGAAACTGCGTTTGCCGAAAATGCAACCGTAGCTTTAAGCGAGATGTCAACAACTGACCTGAGGTAGAAGCAACTAGATTCCAGAAAACTTTTTGAAAATGGCCACTACTTAACATTTCCAGGGGGACGCATCTGATGCTCCCAGGGTGAGGTCACTTACAAAATTGCCTATTTCTGACTCACATGCCAGTTTTATTTAATATTTTACTTCTGTAAAATATGAAATGTCACAAATTGGACACTCTATTTATTTTATTATTTTGTACTTTGTTTACCCGCATGCTTGTTATTTTCTTTACTCCTCATTTCTTCCTGAGAATCATTTTATTTTCTTCTGAGGCTCCTCTTTCTGAAATTCGTCCTTTGGAAGTCCTTTACTCTTTGTTGGTAATAATCCATCTCAGAGTTTTTTTATTTGAAACTATGTTAATTTCACCCTCGCACTAGACAGAGAGGTGTCTGTGATTTTGTCTCAGTTGTCATTGCTATTTGTGACTTGGGCTACTTCCTCCATAGGTTTTCTATCCCTTTTCTGGTCGTTTCTTTGGTGACTGTGCAGTCTGGCTCTGAGAGGTCTGGGTGCAGCTTCCTCTGACAATGTTGGTGGTCCCTGGCTTCAGGAATGACCTTCAGTGGAGGGTCATTGTCATTAGCAATCTCCAGAAAGACCTCATTCATTATCTTTTCATTTTCCTGTCTCCATTCCCTCCACTATCTGCTTTGCTGCTCCGTTTAGATGTATATTAGAACTTTTCCTTTGACCCCCTGCCTCTGACCCTCTCTTTCATCTCTTTCATCTTGTTCTCATTTTATTCTGCCTTTTTGGTATTTTCTTTAGCTTGGTCTCTAAATTCATTAATTTTCTGTTCAGTTCTGACTAGTTACTTTGGCATTTGTTTCTTAACTTTCTAGCTGACCTTACTTTTAAAATCAAAACTTGCCTGATTATATATATTTGACAATCTCTTATTTCTCTGCCAACTTTTTGATATCCTCTTTCATTTCCTTTATTGTGCTAACAACATATAACACATGAGCTCCCTCAATAAATTTGTAAGCGTATGGCCCAGAAAAGCTGACTGCAAGCACAGGTCATACAGCACACCTGGAGATTTTTTTTTCATAATGCCACTTTTTATTTTTTAAACATGTCAAATGAATATTTTATATTTTCACCCAATAATCCTATTATCTGCATTCTTATGCTGATTTTGGAGGTTGTCTCTGTGGTGACTTGTTTTCCTTTGTGTTGTGGGATCTCTCTCTCTCTCTCCCTCTTTCTCTCTCTCTAGGTACCTATTTCTTGGTACTCCAGTGTAGGAATTCATTGAAAACTAGGTTGAAGTCCATTTCTCTTTAGCTAAATTTTTGGCTTACATTTTTTAGAGTGAATTCCAGCCCCAAATCATTTAAAATATGGGTTTATAGTTAGATTTTCTCAGAGGAAACTTTTTACTCCACTTTAAAAAAAAAATTTCCCTCCATCAGGAGCTCAGGACAAGACAGACTTATATTATCTATTTCCCTCTGTGGTAATTTTTTAAAAATTTCACTCACTGAGAGTGTTTCCCTTCTGACGTCCAAGATTTATTTAGGCCTCCTCCTTCCGTCTTTCCCTCTCTCCCTCCCCTCCTCCTTCTCTTTCTTCTTCTTATTCTTCTCCTTTTTTCTTTTTTCTTTTTATTTTGGCCTTCTCATCCTGCTCTAGCCCAGGCACTGTTTCTTGTCCTGCAGGCATGGAATCTGTTAAAACCGAGGTTCTGTGTCCCCAGTGGTCAGCAGACAACATACGACAAGGCCGCTCCAGCAGTAACTTACCTCCCTGAATTCATACTTCCTTTTCCTTCCTTTTCCTTTCTTTTCCTTTCTTTTCCTTTCTTTTCCTTTCTTTTCTTTTCTTTTCTTTCCTTTCCTTTCCTTTCCTTTCCTTTCCTTTCCTTTTCCTGTCTTCTTGAGGATTTTGAAAAATTTCAAGTATAGTTGGTATACAATATTATATTAGGTTCAGGAGTATAAGATAGTGATTTGACATTTTTATACCTTGCAATGTGATTACCCCACTAACTGCAGTAACCATCGTCACCATGCAGACGTGTCCCAATATTATTGAGCATGTTCCCCTTCCCCCTTTCAGCCATTCCCACCGCCTCTCTCCTGGTCGCCATCCATTTGGTTTCTGTTTCTATGAGTCTGTTTTTATTTTGTTTGTTCATTTGTTCTGTTTTGCTTTTGACCTTCTCAGTATTTCTAGCCTCTGAGAACTGTCCTTACTTTCAGCTCCACCATTCATTTCAAAACATATTTTAAATTTATTCAGCGTTTCAGTTATCACTGGATCTCTGGATAGTCATAGTTTTAGGAGCAGAAATCTCAAAGGTAAATTCTCCAATATCTGATCAACATAATAGTTATCATTCCTATTGAAAAGTTAAGTAACACATTCGCCAACAGGATAAGTGGCTTTCTTCATAAATGATCAGTGTCTGCACCAGATACTCAGGCAAGCCTCCTACTGAGTGTCTTAGCCAATCAGGCAGCAGCCTGTCTACTAGCTCACACAATAAAGATGCTCAAAAGGCAAGTGATGATGTCACTTCATACTTCCTGAAAGCAAAGAATTAGTTAGACAGGAAGTCCCACTGACAAATCCAACAACCAACCAACCAGCTTTTGCACTTGCATTTACCACCCCGCCTTCTGTTTCTGTGGGTCTTATTTCTTGCTTTTTGTACCTGGGCTTTGGACCCGTTCCCTCTCACTGTGTCCTGGTCTCGTTGCAATCACCCACTTTACCCATGGCCACACCAACGGTGTCCACTCTCTGTGACCCCACATCCGCTTCTGGCTCCCATTCCATGTAGCTGCTGATCTCTATGGTAATAGATTGAATGTGTTTCCTAAGTTGTGGTCTCGACTCCTTTTTTTCTTTTATGTTCTCTCGCTCAGCCCTTGCAACTGGGCTTCTACCCCTTGCAGTTGCTCAGGTCAAGACTGCCTTTGTGTCGTGAAGACCAACAACCACCAATCTGTTCTTTTTCTTTTTTAAAGATTTTATTTATTTATTTATTTTTAGACAGAAAGGAATGGAGGGAGAAAGAGATGGGGAGAAACATCAATGTGTGGTTGCATCTCAAGTGGCGCCCCTGGGGACCTGACCTGCAACCCAGGCATGTGCCCTGACTGGGAATTGAACCAGTGACCCTTTGGTTCTCAGCCCACGCTCAGTCCACTGAGCTATACCAGCCAGGGCCCAATCTGTTCTTTTAAAAAATATTTAAAATTTTTTAAAATTACAGTTAACATTCATTATCATTTTATATTAGTTTCAGGTGTGCAGTATAGTGGCTAGACATTTATGTAATTTATGAAGTGACCCCTCGATAATTCTATAGTACCCCGGCACCACACACAGTTACCACACTACTGACTATATTCCCGCTGCTACACTTTACATCTCGTGACTATCAATTTGCACTTCTTCGTCCTGTCACCTTTTTCGCCCAGCCCTCCAACCCCCTTCCGGTTGCAAGCAGCCATCAGTTGGTTCTCTGTCTCTATGAGTCTGTTTCTGTTTTGTTTGTTTTTGTTCTTCAATTCCACATGTAAGTGAAATCATGTGGTATTTGTCTTTCTCTATGTTTATCTTACTTGAGCTGTGAGCAGCATTTGGCACCCCGAACCATCCTTTTTCCCTCAAAACACTTTCTTCTTTTGGCTTCTGTGATACCACACGCTCTGCTGGTTTGCCTCCAATCATAAGAACTTCCTCTGTCTTAGGTCCTTCTCCTCTGCTGGATTTCTAAGGGTGGGAGTTCTCGGAGGCTCGGCACGGACCCGCCTCCTCCTCTCCATCTACACGGTCCTCCAGGGTGCCGACCGAAATAAGATCAATGACTTCAAAAGCTAGCCATTGGGCAATGGCTCGGAAACCCGTATCTTCTGCTCAGAACCCCCGCTGTATGCCCAGCACCTGGGATAATGGCTAGCACACAGTGTTACAAATGAAGACAGACAAGAGTCAGAATATTAAACAGAGCATCTCAACAACGCAAAGTCTGAAGTCTGAAGTGTTTCCAATGAGGTTAAATGGGTGTGAATGGTGTGTATCATGAACTCACTGCCAGAATCCATGAAATTCTCGGCACTACTTAGGAGAAAAAATCCAATCTGTTTCTTCATGTAAGGCTTGAATACCCACCACTACAGCCTACTGTTCCTTTAAGCATCCAAGACTTTATAACATGATGAAACATTTAGAACAGGAAAAATTCACAAACCCTGGGGCAATAGACATGAGAGCACGGGGGGAAGAAATGTTTTTCAAAATCTGGGCTGCTTGTTTCAGAGGAGGGAGAAGTGTGTGTGCCTGTGTGCATGTCTCTGTGTGTGGCTGTATGTGTCTTTGTGTGTCCATATGTGTGTTTCTGTGTGTCTCTGTGTGTATCTGCATCTCTGTGTGTGTGCTGGGGGAAAGGTGCTGGCCTAGAGTTGGGCGGGGACACTGACTGTAACATCGGTGAACAAGGTGCAGGGAGGGTACTGTCCCTGACAAAGATAATACCTGTGTGGTGTCATGCCTGGCAGGACAGGTACAGATTGGTTCTGTTAATAAATCAGGACCAGGAAATGCAAGATGAGAATTAATTGCACGTCTCCTTCACCCCAACGCATTCGAACTTTGGTGGACTCCTGCAGGGTCCCCATTAGGCCCAGGCTTATTTGAATTCTGGCTAATGATCTGCAGGAGGGTGTCTCTAGTCCATCTGAATTGCATTCATTTCGAGGGCTGCAATCATTAGCACGAGATGAAAATAATGCACATTGCTTTAACTTTCTATTGCTGTAATTTAGTATTTTAAAACAGTATTTTATTTTTTATTTATTTATTTTTTTACCTTACAGTCGTGCAGGTTGGAAGCCTGACAAAGTTCTCTGTGGACTCAAGTCATGGGGTTCACAGCCTCTGTTCCTCCTGGAGGCTCCGCGGGGGGGACCTGCTTCCTTAGCCTTTCCAGCCTCTGCAGCTCTCGTGGTCCTGGTCAGCCCCAGCAATGGGGCATCTGATGCTTCTGTGTCCACTGCTGCCTCTCGCTGGTTCTCTGCAGCCAGCGAAGGCTGTCCCATCTGAGCGACCTTCATGATCACATTGGGCCATCTGGATAATCCTGAATACTCTCCCCAGCTCAAGGTCCTTGAGCTGCAAAGTCACATCTGCGAAGTCCCTTTGCCATGTGAGGGAACCTATTTACAGGTTCTGGCTCTTAGGGTATGGACTCTTGGGAGGTGGGGGCATCATCCTGCCAACGACACATGTAGAGGATAGAAATCAGAGCTGGGTAAACCGTCTCAAAAATGGGAATGAATGTCTGAGGGGAGGTGGCTAATCTAGGCTGCACCGATTCAGCAGGCCGGAGACGAGTAGAGAGCAGAGACGCAGCAAGAGCCGAGGATGAGTGAGGCACATCCTGCTGTGGGCAGGAAGCCAGCCAACCACGGAAGGACCCTCAAAGTTGGGCCGCTGCCTCAGAAGTCTATGGATATTAATCTCAGTGTTGCCATTTCATTCAAAATCAAACGTCGGAGTAATGTGTCTTAAATATACATTATTTCTTCGGATAGGTTGTCTTGAAAGTAGAGACTGCAGGGGAGAAGAACGTGCATGCTGATTGCAAAAAGGAAATCAGAGCAGGCCTAAGAACCTTTGCAAAAACTCTGCCCATGAAGAGACCTTAAAGCGTTGCCGAGGAGATGGGTTAGTCCGTTCCAACCGGGTGTAAGAAGCAAACACTGTGGAGACTGGGACTATGGTAGGCAGGAAGAAAGACGTCTAAGTCCAAATCCCCGTAACCTGTAGATTACCTTTCACTTTGGCAATACATCATAGTACATGGCGTGCCATCCTATGCTGATAAAGTTAAACTAAGGACCTCACAATGGAGAGATTATGCTGGATCATTGGCCGGGGGCATGCTGTGTAATCACACAGACTCTTTCAAAGTGGAAGAGAGAGGCCCGGCTGGTGTAGCTCAGTGGATTGAGTGCAGGCTGGGAACTAGAGGGTCCCAGTTCGATTCCCAGTCGGGGCACATACCTGGGTTGCAGGCCAGGTCCCTGGTGAGGGCCGTGTGAGAGGCAACCATACATTGCTCTTTCTCCCTCCCTTCTCCTCTCTCTGAAAATAAATAAATAAAATCTTTAAAATAAATAAATAAATAAATAAAAGTGGAAGAGAGAGGCAGAAGAGTAGAGAATCGGAGAGATGGCAGCTTGAGGAGACTCGGCCTGATGTTGCTGGCTTTGCAAGCCATGGAAGGGGCCAGGGTCCAAGGAATGACAGTGTTTCTAGAAGCTGGAAAGGGCAAGAAGTGAGCTCTTCCCTAGAGCTTCCAGAAGGAATGTATCCTTACCAGCACCTGGATCTTAGCCCAGTGAGACTGAGGTTGGACTTGCGACCTTCTGAACTGTGAGATAATAAATTGTCTTAAGCTCCTCGGTTCACGGGAACTTGACACAGCAGTAACAGCAAGCTGACAGAGGGCACCCGCGTCCTTGTGGGTCTGCTTCCTGTAGTGGAGTTGAGCACTCAGTGCCCCTCCAAGTCCGGCTGCAAGGACAAGTGAGCAAGTCAACGAACTCATGAACCAGGGGAAGATCTTCCCAGGACACTGAGAAATAATGTCGCTGCCTTGCTATTTACATTTCATGTCCTTTTCCATAAGCTGCCTTTGCTTAGGAACACAGCACAGCAGCAGAACGGCTCGGATACGCACATATTTACAAATAAACAACTGTGAATGCTTCCCCATCTCAGTGCTTGTGAACTCGGGGTGCGGCTTGGAGAAGTCGAAACTGTCCAGTGGGGGCCCAAGGGTAGTGTGGCAGGAGGACCCGGAGCATCTCCTGTGTTGCAGCCCAGGCCATGAACCGTTCTCCATCCTTTGACCTTAGACTACTGGGGCAAGTTAATCATGGCTCTTCTGACTGTACGGGATGCCCTGGTCTGCCACAGCGGTCAGATAAAAGTTGACATTGCAAACCTTTGCTGTGGGCGCTCGCTCAGTTCTGTCCATTTGCCTTTTGTTCTCTGTGCAGGACTCAGGCCCAGGTGGGCTGTTTGGACTCAGGATGCAGTCGGCCTGGTGCTCTCACGGGCTTGTGGCCACCAAAGAGACTATTTTGGGAGGTAGGTGGTGGGATAGAACCCGTTAGCACGACCGCCCAGCAAATCTCTACCCCTAAAGGCCTCCTGCCTTGCCTTCTGGGGAGGGGCCTACCTGTGCACATTCTCAGGTGGGTTTGGGAGAGAAGTCCGCTGCCTGTTGTGTATGGAAAAGGGACAGTGTGGGGAAAGGTGATTGGAAATCAGTGAGAGAAAATGTTGATGTGAATGAGTGAGGCCCAGAGTTATAGTGTGGGAGAGAGACGAGTTGCTCGTATTTTACGATCTATTTTATTAGACGTTTCTTAACCGTGAACTAGTAGTAATGATGGGACCACATAGCTTGTGTGTTATCTTTAAATCACTGGTGAGCCCACCCTAGGGGTGAATAAGCAAGAATTCTTCGAATCTGCGTGGCAAACACCCCACTGTTTCAGCATCCACTCAGACGAAGCAACCACTCCCTGGGTTTGTGATGCGGTTTGAAGTTTTCTCAATTTCAAACTGTTTCTGCTACCATCTATCTGAGGTGAGGTGGGGACCTAAGGAGGGAGAGGCGCACTTTCATTTTGGGCAAGTTGCTTAGTTGGTCAAGGCCTCAGTTTCTTCAGCTGCCACGTGGGAATAACCAACCCCACACTCCATTGTGGGGGTTAAATGCTACAATGCATGTAAAGTGCTCAGGAGAGTGAGTACCTGCCACAGGGTGAGGTCTCTCTCATTCCGATACTCTTCTCAGTGACAGGTGCTTAAGAATTACTAGGTGTCAAGTACAAGGCCAAGCACTGGAGTCTGAAGATGAATAAGAGTCCTGCCTGAGAGGTTGTTTGTTGTTGTTGAGGGGGAAGATACCTGAATATATATGATTGAAATGAAGACTCACGGGTCCCATTAAAATTAGGAATAGGGTAGAGTGGGTGGCCCACTGTGCCTGGGATAGGGGTGAGGATACTGAGGAAGGGCTTCTAGGTCAGATAATCTGCAGCTAAGACTTGAAAAATGAGTAGCTCTTCACAAGGCATGTGGGCAGGAAACACGGTCCAGGCAGGAGGGAGCCCCCTTCTCTCTTGCCTGACCGAGTGCCCGTGATAGAGGGATGTACAGCACAGATCCGGAGTGTGGCCTCAGGGCCCCTCCCCAGGCTCTTTCCAGCACACCCAGCTGCTGCCCCGTTGTGGTGTGCTGAAGGTGGGAGGTGTGACCACGTGCAGGGTCATCGAGAGGAGAGCACGCACCCGAAAGAATTCAAGGTCTGCGCTCAGAGGGCTTTTGGGACAGCAGAGGAGGCCCCGTGTTGCAACCCGGCTTCCTCCAGGGCCCTTTCCAATGGAGACGTTAACTGCACGCAGTAGGTTGACTCCTGCCGCATCCTACCTTCTATGTGAACATGCTTTTCATTCATCTTCAATAACTTCTCTTATGACACTTTTTATAGTCCATTTTGCTTTATAATGTCTTGTAATTGTCTGGATTTATAGCTCTGAGAGCAGAGACCATGTCTTTATTATCTTAGTCTATCCCTTGGCACTTAGCACGGGATTTCCACATGGTAGGTGCTTTCTACATGCACTGAACATGAGTGGGTGTGTGGGTGGGTGGATGGATAAATGGATGAGCAAATGGATGAGTAGATAGACAGACAGACAGATGAATAGATGGGTGGGTACCTGGATAGATGGGTGGATGGATGCATTCATGAATAAATAGTTAGATAATTATTGATGTGGTAGTTCTCCAGGAATGTGCTCAGTTACCTAAATAGCCCCATAGCAGACTTTATCTGCAAATGTGTGCATTGTACGGCGCAGCTACAGGTGTGGCGCACTCACTTTCTGGTGTGATGGGGAAAAGATTATGGGAGGGGGCTGGATGAGGGGTATTCCCTTCCAGGTGTGTATGACGATAATAACATAATTCTTCATTTGTTCCCATTACTGTGCTAAGGGCTCCATATACATTATATTTAATCCTCACAACAACTTTATGAAACAAGTGTCTTATTATCCCCCATTTACAGGCACCTAATGAGGTTGAATACCTTGTCCAGGAAATTGCAGAGCTGGGATTTGCGCCCCGCTTTGACAGGTGCAAGAGCTCAGGCCCTTGCCCACCACACAAAGGCCAAAGATATCAGCACGATATTTGGGCAGGAGGCCTTGGAAATCAGGGCCGCTGTGTTTTCCCCAGTCATACCACTAATTTCCTGAGCGAGCAAATCACTAGATTTGGCTTCTCGGTTGATTCTCTGGTTGAATGGAAGTAATAGAATCATCTTAGCGGGAGTGCTGTGAAAATTAATGACTGCGTGTGAAGTGGTTTAAGATAGAGACTCTCAGATAAAAGGAGCTGGAGGGAGGGAGGGAATAGAGAGGCTGGTTGGCAATGGGCAACGTCATTCCAAACATTCAACCGCACAGTGATTTGCATTGATGAAGAGCTCTGAGCAGGAAGTAGAACCTAGCGAATAGTTTCTAGATTCCATTTTTACACATTTATGAAACGCTGTTTTTAGCGCCGCACTATTGTAAAAGAGAACCACTGTTGTGAATTAATAATGGTGGTAATTAAATACCCCCGGAGAGCCAGCGGCAAACGTGCCACTGGGCCTTGATCTCTGTGTCGGCCCGGCTTCTCCAATGGCAAACTCGGAGGGCCTTGTTCTCTCCCTGGTCAGCTTGTGCTCGGCCATGGACTTGGGCAGGGAATGCAAAGAAGAGAAGCCTCCCGTCTCCAGGGGGGAGCGTCTTGGCCCTATTTTCCTGGCTGAGATTCCTGCTGCTGGATTTCACCAGCCTCTGTCAAATTGCGCCCAGTTGCCACGCACGCTCTGTTGAATCAATGCGCCTCTTGCTCCGCCTTTTCTATCCCAGCCACGTGTTACTGTATATTCACATCTGTTTTCTTATTATTTTGCTTGCTCATCAAGTGTTTATGGAACTTTAACTCCATGCTAGACGCTGTTCGAACACTGGGGATATGACAGACATGATCACTACCTTGTGGAGAGACTCACTGTCAAACAATCGCAACGGGAAATAACCGGTGACAAGAGAGGACAAGAGCATTGAAGGAAAGGAAAGGGAGGAGGGGAAGCACGTGGCAAAAGAGCGTGACTCTGCGGGGTTGAGGAAGACTCCCCTCCAGTCTGCAGCTCCAGGAAGACTCCCTGGGGAGGTGATTTTGAGCTGAGGTTGAAAGATGAGCAGGAATTAATGGGGTGTATAGTGCCCAGTTCCTCTGCTCGGTGTGTGGGATACTGACGTACAATGGGCCCAGGCAGTAAATGGTACAGCCCTGGCCCCCGCGGGCTTCCACTCTGGTCCGGGAGACGAACAAACCCCTGGCTGTGGTGGTGCAGGGAGGCAGGTGCTGTGGGTAGAAGTGAGCGAGGAGGCGGGTGCAGGGTGGACCGTCTCCAGGAGTAGCGCCTCCTGTCTGGGGAGTCTGAACTGCTCTGAAGCCCGAGAGGGATGAGCAGATGGACGGCACGGAGGGGGAGGGCATTGTATGGAGAGGGAGCAACTCACACAAGAGCTTAGATTGCTGGTGCATCCCTCCGAGGCAGCACAGGCAGCTTCTGAAGCTGGAGCGGCAGCACAGGTGGGCGAGAGAGGGCAGGAGAGAGGGAGAGAAAGAAGTTCCATAATGAAGGGCCTTGTGAGTTATGTTAAGGAACGTGAACTTAATCCTCCTTTCTTCGGGGAATTTTTTTGGAGGTCTTAATTAGAGGAGTGAAGTGGTCAGATTTGCAGCAGAGAACCCCCCCTTGTCTCGCCCCTCTGAGCGCCTCCCCACAAAAGAGCGTCGTGAGGAATCCAGCAGCAAAGATTCCTGATGCCTTGGTTTAGGTTTTCTAAACAGCTTTGACTATAGGACCATTTCTTTTTTTTTTTTTTTTTTCACAGAACAGTTACTAACATCCAGGGTGATTTTTCTAAAATTAAAATCGGAGCATATCAATCCTTGTTTAAAATCAGGCAGTGACTTTTGGACAAAATTCAAATTTCTTGCTTCGCACCCTGAGGCCTTTCTCTGGGGACAGTGCTCAGGATGGCTCCATCTGTAGGCTCTCTTTCAGAGAAAAGTCTTTTCAAGTCTTCTGTGCATTTGATTGGGTTGGTTTTCTTCTTTTTATTGAGTTGCAGGAGGGTTTTTTTTTAAAAATACACTTTGAAGATAAATCTCTTGTCAAAACTAGTGTGTGTTGTAAGTATCTCTTTCAGTGTCTCGCGATGCCAGGGTGATGTGAAGTTTCAAGAGGGGACGGTGGTGAGGGAGCTGCAGACAGGTGGAGTTTAAAATGCCATGGAATATTCAGGGGCAGATGCCACAGAGACTGTCTGGGTTGAGTGTCTATGTTTTCTCAAGAGGATAATATCCTGGTATTGTCAACACCTCCATGTCTGTGTCTTCACTGTCAACATCCCTGTCTACGTTTTAAGCTGTGGCCAGTTACTGAAACCTGGAAGCCTGATTGAATCCTATGAAGAACTTCATTGTGAGAAACAATCTATAAGAAGATATTCCTGAATAATTTGCAGCAAATCTATTTCCTTTGATATTCAAATCTTCACTTGCATCAAGCCGGACCGTTAGATAGTTGCATGCCAATTTTGTGTGTGTTTTGGACTCACAAACACTCATGTTATTGAATTATGCATTGGTGTTATGTCTCAGTTTTGTAAAAGAAAACTAAGTCACATCCAGATGAAACCTGTGGTTGATTCAAGGTTAGGGATGGTGTCAAGGACTGCCTCCAAAACAGCCATAATATCACACAGTCGGGATCCCTTTATGAAGGTGCCTTAGGATCTAAAGAGAAGAAAGGATGTGCTTCTCTTGGATATCTGGTTTATTTTTAACTAGTGGATGTGATGAATCTGGCAACCATCATATTTCTGGTATTAGGAGATAACACAACAAATACCATATGACTTTACTCATATGTGGAATCTGAAGAGCAAAATGAACTAACAAATAAAATAGAGACAGACTTGTAGATAGAGACACAGTCAGGCTGACACAGTCAGGGCGGGGCTGGGGGTATGGGGGGTGAAGGATTGGAAAAAAACTCATGGACATGGACAACGGTGAGTGATGGGGGCAGGGGTACGTGGGGGAGGGTCTAGAGGGGGTAAATCGTCATGGAAGGAAACTTGACTTGGGGTGGTGAACACACAATACAGCACACAGATGATATATATAGAATTGTGCACCTGAAACCTATTTAATTTTCTTGATCCCCACAAATTCAATAAAAAGAAAAAAGTAATAACACAACTTGTCCAGTAATCCCCACACAGATAACGTAGGTTACCTCCGAGTTTGTGATTTTCCTAGTTGCATTTTCGCTTTGATATTTAAATGGTTCATCAAAATACATACTTTATGACCTGTCTCAAATACTCCACAGAACAAAGGGAGGTCTTAAAGATAGCTCCGTGAAGGTGGCCTGGAGGCATTTGGATACAATGGTTGAGGTGCGGCAGGGAATTTTTATGTAGAAGTACAACTCTGGGAGTCATATGAGCACAGGTGATGGCTGGTGCAGTGGCGAGAGATGAAGACAACATGGGATGATGGAAAAAGCAGAAGGCAGGGCCTCGGGAGCACTGTGTGAGCAGTGAGAGGGAGCAATGAGACACAAAGTACACAGGGAAGGGGTGTCCACGGAGGCAGGGCAAGAGGGGAGGGGGGCACCTAGAGAGGCGACAAGAAGAGCTAGTGCCAAGGGACAGGACAGGGGTCCCCTGTCAACTCCCACGGAGGTCAAGAAACATGAGGACGTGGGAAGCAAGAATATGGAATTTGTTGGTGGTCTTAGCAAGTAAAAGATGTAATTTGAGGAAGGAAGCCAAGTTAGAAGAAGTTAAAAATACAGAAATGGACAGGGAACTTTAGGAAGAAGAATCTTGAGGTGGGAGGAGGTAGGATCCAAAGCAGAGACAGAAGGTCTGGCCTTAGCAAGAAAGGAGACTTTTTCTAGGAAGCAGGAGAGGACAGACAGCTGGTCACCACGCCGTTTTCCTTTCTTCCTCCCACACAGCTGGACCACATTCCCAGTCCCCGGCCATTCAGTATGGTCATGTGATTAAGTACCAGCCGTTGGCATGTGTGTGGAAACGGTGTGCTCCACATATTGGAACTCCCATGCACAGCCCCAGACTTCGTCCTCTGACTGGGCGGGGGGTGGGGGGTGAAGATGCTCAAGGAGATGTTGGGAATCATGTGGAGACGGTGCAGAAACCCCTTGGGTGTGGGCGTTTGAACGTCTGCGAGGAGCAGCACCCTGAGTCCCTCTAGCTCCTTTCTCCCCAGCCTGGGACCCCCCCAGACTCGATGACAGGAGTCACATATAAACATGCCTCGTGGGGTTCATTAAACCATTTCTGTCGTTGTATGCCACCGAGGTTACAGACTCAAGGTATCCTGGAATAAAAATAACTGTACTACAGGGGCGAGGAAAGGTCTTTTTGAGGAATGGTAGAAAGCCAGGGGGTAAGGAGCCAAATGTGTAAAGGACTCGGAAGAGGGACCCAGGTGGGCAAAGGGCAAGCACAAAGTCTTTGGCGGGGCAGCAGCCCCGCATGGCCTGGAACTATAGGAGGCACAGTGTGACAGAAGCAGTGTATGCGCCTGTAGGGACAGGATCGGGGGGCGGCGGTGAGGGGAGGTGGGGCAGTTTGGCATGGCTTGAATTGTCTGTCTTTCAAGACTATGGCAGCAGGTTTGCGTGTCTTCTGAGGACAGTGGGAAGCCCCTGAAAGGTGGTAGGTAGAGGAGGGAACGTTAAGTTCTTCAAAGCTTGTGCTGGCTGATATGTGGAGAGGAGACAGCAAAGGGGGTTTGTGGAGGAAGGGTGGGCCCATTCAGGAATCTCCTTCAGTTGTCCTGATGAGAGAAGTTGGTAGTTTGTCTTGCAATGGTGGTAGCAGATAGAAAGAAATGGATGGTTTTAAGTGTAAATTTGGCAGGTAGATTCTACAAGAGTGGCAACAGGTTCGATGCGGGATTGAAGGAAAGGGAGGGAATGGGGTGACTTCCACATTTCTACCTTTATCATATGTGTGGATAGTGGTATCAATCAGTTGCAAAAGGCTGGAGAAGGTCAGGTTTTGGAGGACAAATCAAAATACTTTTTTGGACAAAAGGTTGACACGCACATAACGTATCCAAACACACACAGAAGCAGGCAGGTGGATACAGGAGCGCAGGGGACAGAGAAGGGTGATGGCGGAAATTTGGCAGTCATGAAAAACACTTGAGGTCATGGACAAGACACATGGAGAGGAGAGGGAGGGAGCCCAGGATTGTGCCCTGAGGAAAGTTACTATCCTGACCGGTGGAGGAGAAGGAGGCAGTGGGGGCTGAGAAGCAGCAGCCGGGGAGGCGGGAGGAGAGCCGGAAGACGCCGGTTTCCCAAAGCCCAGAGAGGAGAGGCCCGAAGAAAGGGGCTGTGGTCTGCCGTGTGGACAGTGACAAGAGACCGAAGGAGACATTGTCCCTGGACAGAGAATACTCGTAGCTCACGGCCTCCTTTTTCTTTTGGAGGAACTGCAGAGTGTAGGGGGTTGGCACTGTAATGGGAGACTCGAGGAGAGGGAGGGGGTGTGCCTCACAGCCGTGGAGCTGGGAGAGGGAGAAGGTTAGAACCATGGGGGAGGATTGCCGGGCTGAGATGGCAGACAGTTTTTTTAAAATGTGGACTTTATTTTCTTCTTAAAAATTTAAAATTTTTTTCAACTGCACTATGCATTCAGCATTATTTTGTGTTAGTGTCAGGTGTACAGCATCACGGTTTGTTGCAGGCCACTTTACACCGATCCATGAGCACTGATTTGTGGAGAACTAACCCACACCCATTTCTCGGCACAGTCAGAATGGATGGTATGCCTCTCTCTGCACAGCAGGAGGCGACCAGGGCAGTTCTCTCAAGTCTAGCTTATGGCTTACACGAAGTAGCTGTGGCAATGTTCATTGACCTCTAGAAACAAAGGCTTCTAACTGCCTACTCCCCCACTTAAAGGGGTTAAGGAGAGAAATTAAGCCATTTAGCACACCAGCAACCTGAACACTAAAACAGAAGCAACTGCTAATTGCTAGAGAAGCCATTTGCTAAGCAATGTCTTATACAGTCTTTCCAAAGCTAGAAACTTATTACTAAGCAGGAATGTTTATTACTAAGACTAGATAAAAAGGGAAGTTAGGAAGCTTTTAGCTGAAAAGAGTAGATTTTAGTAAAAGGTTAAACATAAAGACTAGTTTTACATCTCAGAGAAATCTAGATAAGGCCATCAGCTCTAACAAATGTAGTTAATGGTTAAGGATGCTTGCCTACGTGACATCTCAAAAGGACAAAGAGCAACGTCTGCATACATCTTTAACTCAGAGAGATCTAAGACTTTAAAACTATATGTTTAGCCATTAACTAGGACCTAAGAGTTTGTAGTTTAATACTGTTTCCTGGCTAATACGTAGATCAGCAAACCTCCTTATCATACCAGCCATTTGTTTAAGCCCAGGAAAAATTAAGGTACTCTGTAACTAGTTTTGTAAGTCAGCCTTTTCCCGCCATTAATAATTTGCAAGTATTCATCTGTTTTTTCTACTGCTTGTAAAAAGAAAACCCTTTAAAATAAAGAAAACCTTTTGGAGGGGGTCAGTCTGGCCCTAGAGGCTGGCTGGCCCGGCCAGGTCCCCGAGGCTTGGCCGTTTCTCCTGCACCCCCAGAGAGGTCTGGAGTCGTCTCATTAGCCTTACTGTCCCTCCTTCAGGGAAACTGGAGAAGTGTGGGGGCCAGACCCCGGCGGTGGTTAGACAGTCATTTGCCTCATAGTGTTCCCCCCGGTATTTCCACTGCCCACCTGGCACCATGCATAGTTATCACAATATTATTGACTATATTTGCTATTCTGTACTTGACCTCCTGGTGACTGTTTTATAGCCGTCAATTTGTACTTCTTAATCTGAAAGAATATATGCACCCCTATGTTCATTGCAGTTTTAATTGGAATAGCCAAGATGTGGAAGCAGCCCAAGTTCCCATCGACAGACAAGTAGAAAAACCAGTTGTGGTACCCATGGAATACTACTCAGCCATAAAAACGAATGAAATACGACCATTTGTGACTGCATGGATGAACCTAGAGAGTGTCCTGCTAAGCAAAAGCAGTCAGTCAGAAAAGACAATGAATTGGTAGTGACTTCTACCTTCACCCTCACACCAGTGTGAGTCTCCTCTGGCTAGAAGAGCAGAGAGGCAGAATAGTGGGGTTGAGGTTTTCAATTAATTAATTTTTTTCCAGAGAGGGTGAAATGGAAGAAAAGGAGGACAGAGATTAGAAGATCGTGGCAAGAGGGTGACTAAAGAGGTTCTCCAGGACACGTAGGGAAGTGATGTCCCAAGGGCCCTGACAGGTCCAGAACACCTGGGTGGCTCCCAGTTGTGTTGCCCAGGTCAGAGGATGCGGCTGGATGGGTGGGCAGGAAGGCAGGCATGGATGAAGGTCACAGCGGGGAAGCAGAGGGAAGTACTGGATGGGAGTGCAGGCGATGACGGAAGCCCAGAGGGATTGAATCAGGGGCAGAGTGAAGAGGGGCAGCAGTCTGGTGAGTTTTGCCTTTAAGAGTTTGTCTCATGCAGATGCTTCTGAGCTGATATGTGGATTATTCCCTCTTGGGAGGACTCCTCCCCCATTTCTTCCTCCAGAGCTCTGTTCCTTCCTCCCTCCCTTTCTCCCTTCCTTCCTTCCTTCCTCCCAGAAGCAGTCCAAAACAGTCTTCATCTCAGAGTTCAAGTTGGCCATCCGCCACCACAACCATGGCTGGTGAGTCAGGGCCAGGCCATGTGTCTGTAACCCTGGCTCACCTGCCCACTCACTAGGTGTCTTGGGGGAAAGTGTCAAGCTTCTCTGCCTCTATTATCTTATCTGTCAGATGGGGGTAACAGTACTGGCTCGCTCTCCTTCGTGGGGTTATTAGCCTTGGTGAGAGCACTCTGGAAAAGTCCTGTACAGTTGGTGCAGCTGCATGAAAATGAGGTACGTTCCCAACTGCCCCCAGGAGGTGAAGCCGTATGCTCATCATCTCTCATCTTTGCTTTTCCCTGGCTCGCCATTTGCACCTTCAAATGACAAGCAACACTCTTCTCCATTTACCGCTCAAAGACGTTTGAACTGCACACCTGAACAGGTTGCTTATATATTGACCATTATCTTCACTCAGTCATTCACCTAACAAACACTTATTACTTTTCCACCGCACATTCCAGATGCATGCTAGTGACAGAACAATACAGACATACGGTCTTTTCCCTCATGGTGCACCGTCTGTAGAGAGAGATGCACAATGAGATAATCGTTATCATGCAGGTCATGAAAGGGGGTCATGGGAATGTCCAAGAACAAAGGGCAGGACTGCGGAGCAATGCCTAAGAAGTCAAAGAGAGCAGAGGAGAGAGGCTGGAACTATGTCTGGAGAGCTCTTCACTGGGGGCCACGCCCAGTCTGTTTTGTCATTCGTGAAAACACCCATTAGAGGAAGTGTGGACTCATGAAACCCACATCTATTTAGCCATTTTAATCTCCCCCTTCAAATACTTTTTCAAGGTGAGTTGGTGGGGGCTCAAAAAATTCACTTTCTCGCTGCTCTGGTGATAATAACAGTAGTTGTTCAGAAACTCTGACAGGAAGAAGAAAAGAAGAGTCTAGATGATTCTCTAACATAAATGTCAACCTTGAAGAAGAGACCATTGACGAAATTACCCTTCTCTCGTTGACCTCTCCCCAGCCTTGTCATGACCCAGGACTCTGAAGCCAGCTGGATCTTTCCAGATAGCCACTTATTTCATGTCACCTTCTAACAGGACTGTACTGGGAGAACAGGCAGAGCTTGTACCTTCTGGCTGCAACAAGCCCCCCATGTGAGGTGGACAGCACTTGGGACTGTGAGTGACTCTAGAAAAGGCAGCTCCAGGCAGTGCAGGCCATGCGGCCAGCGCAGAGCTGTCCGGGCCCTAGCCTCTCTGCTGCTGCTTGAACTGGAGCAGAAAGCCAACCGATATTTGTGTCAAGAGTAAAAGTTTTGATGAAAGCAGGAGTTTTGTCCACAGTCCACGTGGCACCTCCCAGATCTCAGGTGCCTCTTCTGGACATCTGGTTGAGCTGTGAGGGTCTTTCTCCAGCGGCTGACACACACAAAGGCATGCATTGTTAGTCTCTGGCCACCCATTCTGCAGCCAGTGCCTCTCTGCCTTGTGGTGCTATGGGCCAAGACACTTTAGATAAAAATCAACTAAGAACTTAATGAGCGCCTTGGCAATTGGTGTTGTCTGTCCCTGGAGCAGCTGTACTCCCTGTAGCTGCTGCGATTCATCTGTGCGGACCATGAGGCTTCAGGAGCTTTAATGATGCATTTCGCATGAATGCAGCCCTGGCTGGCAGGTATAAACCCCTCCTGCTTGAATGGAAACAAAACCTGTAATGCAGCTATTAATTGGTAGGTTTTCATTTTAACCTCCTGTGCTCTGCTGGGGAAAAAACCAAAAAAACCTCTCTTCCCTGAGGGAATGTGGAGTTTAGTTTTGACTAAAATCAAGTGACAGTAAATTGTCCTTTTCGCGCGTACTTCCCAGGGCAGCACCTGTCACACAGTTAGGGGCACAGAGGATGCTGAGTCCCTCTTTTCCCTACATGACTGGATGGGAGACCCCACCTCCAGACTGGGTCCTGGAGAGGAGCAGGTTAGATAGAACGGACAGAACTGGAGAAATGGAGTGCTACACTATCTTGGGTTGGAAGACATTACCAACCACGTGATTCTCGCTCCACACAGGTTCCCCCTGCGGAGACCAGGTGGCATTACCCTTCATTTTGCAGGTGTGAGAATCACTGCTTTCTTCTCGTGGGAATTGGGAAGGAAACTGTGGCTCCGTTTCAGAGGCTACCTGGGGCCTGTCAGTCTCTGTGAGCCACACACAGGCCGATCCAGGGGCCGTTTCTGCAGCCTTCTGCAGGCTTCTGAATAACCTGCAGTCTGTGTTAAGTGGTAGATTCTAGGGGGCGGCCCCACAGCTCTGATCTGGAATGTCTGGGGCAGGGT
The DNA here is from genome assembly GCA_004026765.1 of Micronycteris hirsuta. Taxonomy (NCBI): domain Eukaryota; kingdom Metazoa; phylum Chordata; class Mammalia; order Chiroptera; family Phyllostomidae; genus Micronycteris; species Micronycteris hirsuta. The sequence continues at coordinate 60,684 of PVJI01000953.1, read as the reverse complement.
GCCATGCACTGGGAAATACTGAGCCCAAACTGGCAGCGCCAGGGACTGTCATGCGACGAAGAAAAAGACTCCCCCCTGCAGCTGGGAACACAGGGTTGGCCACAAGCAGCGACGGAAGCTGTGCTCCTTGTCATTGTGGGCATCAGCTCGGGGTGCCAAGTGTGCTAAGTGACATTCATTTCTTCAGCACCTGCTAGGTGCCAATCCCTGTGCCCTGTGCTGGGAATAGAGAGATGAGTAAGAAATAGCTTCGGCCCCACGAAATTTGTAAGCCCATGTGTATGGGCAAATAGAGAAATATAAACCAACTACTTTATGTGCTGCAATACGTAGCATGAAGCCCAGTCTCAAGAGTCATGGAATAAAAACTTTTGCTGCCATTCGTGGAGCACTTACTATGGACTGGGCTTTGTCTTATTTCAATTAAGTCAATTCATTGCCACAGCCCCAGGAAGCTGGCGAGGAAAGAGGTTGAGGCTGTTACAGGAGTTTGCACAAGGCTGCGCAGTTAATAAACAGCACAGGCAGATTGTAGTCGCCAAAGGCCATGTTCTGAAGAGTTATAGTATAAAGTCTTCCTGGAGAGAAGGGGCCTGTTATTTGCTGAACACGTACTATGAGTGGGGTTCACTTAATGGAATATTCATGACATCTCCCCAGGCGGCCTGAGCTGACTGTCAGCAGAAACTCCGTGAGCGCTCACAGGCCAGGCGCGTTGGTCTGGCTGCCACCGCTACCTCTCTTGGTCAGCGCTTGAATGGATGGAGGTGTGCTGGGACGTTGGTTCCCTTAGTCTTCCCGGTGGCTGGGCAGGGCCTTGTCACCTCCAGCTCTGGCTCCCTCCTCCGTTTACGCCCATGAGCTTCCAATCTAGGGCCCAGGCTGCCTTGGCTTCCATTTGCTCGCCTCTCCCAAGCCATCGGTGCCGTGTAGAAGGCAACTGTTTCAGCCCAAGGTGCCTGGGGACGGCATTCGCCCTGTCCATTCTCTGCTCACTTCTGAATGTGAGCTAGGTCCTTCCCTCTGCCGATCCTTTGGATCAAACCAGTCCGACTGGTAGGCTGGTGCCGGGGCAGAGCGTGCATCTGCTGGGACTGGAGTGGGCGCTCTTCAGCTGCTCCCCGTCTGTTTGCCACCCCTCTGACTCACTTTGCACACATTTCATCCATGGAGCTGCAGTTGAAGACACCCTTCTCTACTTCCTCTGCTAAAAACGGCATGTCTTGTGTCCCGAGAATCACAGCTGTTGCGGCATCAGCCATGTGTCATGGGTGGTCCCCAGCACTTGGACTGGAGGACAGGCCACAGTGACAGGCCCGGAATGAATGTACAGCTTCCATTTGCTTTTTAATAATTGACTAGCTTGGGCCAATTGGCTCTAAGAGAAAAAAACCCACTTCTTTTTCTTTTACTTGGTTCATTGAAAACAGGAAACAAATGTATGAATACTCTTCCTGTTAATCAACAGAGAAACCTTTCTCATCTGCAGCACGAACAAGCAGCCGGGGCCACTAGACTCACTCTCGCAGGCGTGGGCGGTCTCAAGCTGGACCCTGGGGAATTGAACAGGCAGGAACGGTAGGCGGGACCACTTTGCCTGTTGAACTGAAGAGCGAAGTCTGGCAGGCACTCAACAGCGAGGCAGACAAAAGGAGCTGGAGTGGCAGAGGGTGGAAGCCAGGGCAGGGCCTGGCAGCTTCATTCCAGGGGTGTTACAAATCAGGTGACAGGCAAGTGCGGACGGGCCAAGGATGCACTTCGGTGGCAGTCAAACTGGAATGATGGTCTCGGGCCTTCTGGGAGCTGGTGAGAGTGGGGTCGGGGTGGAGGCCGTAGGAGACAGGGCTCATTTCAACACCTCGTGCTAGGTTAAAGACACACACACTATTGTTGCAGGGACTCGTCAGGCCTCCCTGATCCAGTCCCGCGCTGAGTCACGGGGAACTAGTTTCTGATTCGTGATACATATTTCAATGCTAACCAGTGAGTCACAAATATCAAGAAGGGGCTGATAGAGTTTCAAATCATACCATGATGTCACTGGGGTTGAAAGACAGTCTTTTCCTGGCTGTGGAGGTGGCTGTTTGCCAGAGAGGGGCCCTTCGGTACACTCCTATCCAAACAGGCTGGTCGGTGTGCCTCTGTAGCACCCGTCTGTCTGCTGCTTCCCAGGGCAGAGGTAGGAGGAGTGAGATCACATGCGGAGCGTGTTAGAAGATCCGGGAACAAACAGCCCTCTATATGAAGGGACTCTTCTGCCGCCATCCCCTGTCCAAAATAAATAGCCTTTTCTGCGGCTTCTGATGGGTTCCAAGAAAGCACAACAGCCTTTGTGCCCAGATTCGTCTAACCTTTCCTCGCTCCTCCCCAGCCTCTTCGTGGACCTTGTGCTCACACCAGGCTTCCACTTCCTTGGGATCCTCGCTCTTTTTCATGTTTACCTGCTGGACTTGCTTTCTGCAAAACCATGGTGAGGGCACCAGTTCCCCCAGGCCGAGGCCCTGAACTGGTTGTCTCGGGTGACCCAAGAGTGCCAGTCCTTTTCTGCTGATGTCATTTGCAGCCCTTGGTCCTCTTCATCTCTTCGTTCTTTCATTGAGATTCTGCCGAGTCCCTGCTACATGCCTCGTACTGTGGCATGAGACGAGGAGACAGAGACGAGAGCCTACGAACTCTGAGTCCTGGAGTCCCCTCAAGGAGAGTGGGACAGGAGGGCACAAACTCAACCAGCGCAGGCCACAGATACAGGTGACAAAGGCTAACTGTGACTGGAGGTGGGACATCTGCCCCAGGAAACACCTAGATAAGCAAATTGTCTCATTTGCTGTCAGATCTCACGGTTACACTGAGATCAATCTCCCTTTCTGTACGTTTGAGTCATTTATCCAGACTCCTCCAGAGGCAGGAATCTGGGTAAACTATAATCCTCCTTCATAGTAATGAAACTTCGGGCGTGTGACGGGGGCTGGCTTCTCCTCCAAGGCCAGCGGTCTCATGCCATTGGGTCTGGGCCTGTCTCTGGTTTAATTGCTCCCTCCTGGATGCAGTTTAGTTTCTCACTGTCTTTACTAAGGTGGCAGAGCCAGAGCCCAATTCAATATTCTAGGTTTAGTGGAGAGAAAAGTCATAGAGATAAATAAATGAGGAACAATGAAAATCACAAAATAAAAAGGAGCCTGGGACAGTGTGTGTGCCCCTAATGCATGGGGAGAGAGAGAGAATAAGTTTTTATTTTTAATTTTTAGTATAGCATAATTGATTTTGACTGTCTCAGATTTTATTTTTTATTTTTTCTTTTTTATTGAATTCATTGGAGTGACACTGGTTAACAAAATTCTACAGGTTTCCAGTGTGTGACATGACAATACATCATCTGTACACCGCACTGTGTGTTCGCCACCCCTAGTCACGTCTTCACCCACCACCGTCCATCCCCATCCCCTCCTCCCTCCCTCCCCCACCCCAGCAATCACCACATTGCTGTCTGTGTCTGTGAGTTTTTCTCTCTTTTTCCTTTTAGGTCAATCCTCCACCCGCCCAGCCACAGCAGCCCCAACAGCTGTCGGCTTATCTACTCTCTGTCACTATTCTGGGTGTTAGTTCCTCTTGTTCATTAGATTCCACATGTGAGTGAAATCACATGGTACTTGTCTTTCTCTGACTGGCTTACTTACAAAACTATCCATGCTCTTGCAAAGGGTAAAACGTCCTTCCTTTTTATGGCCAAGTAGTATTCCCTTGTGTACATGTACCACAGCTTTTTAATCCAGCCATCTGCTGATGGGCACTTGGGCAGCTTCCAAATTTTGGCTATTGTAAATAATGCTGCAATGAACACAGGGCTGCATATGTTCTTTTAAATTAGTGTTTTGGGTTTCTTCAGGTAAATTCCCAGTAATGGAGTCACTGGGTCATAAGGTAGTTTTCTTTATAATTTTTTGAGGTAACTCTGTACTGCTTTCCACAGTGGCTGACCCAGTCTGCATTCCCACCAACAGTGCATGAAGGTTCCCTTTTCTCCACATCCTCACCAGTACTTGTTGTTTGTTGATTTATTGATGATAGATATTCTGACAGGTGTGAGGTGATATCTCAGTGTGCTTTTAATTTGTACCTCTCTGATGATTAGTGATGTTGAGCATCTTTTCATATGTCTATTGGCCACCTGTATGTCCTTTTTGGAGAAGTGTCTATTCAGGTTCTTTGTACATTTTTTAATTGAATTGTTAGTCTTTTTTGTGTATGTATGGATGTGTTGAGTTTTATACACTCTTTATTGATTTTGGATATTAACCCTTCATCAGAGGTGTCAATGAATATGTTCTCCAATTGTGTGGGTTGTCTTTTCATTTCGTTGGTTTCTTTAGTTGTGTGAAAACTTTTTAGTTTGACGTAGTCCCATTTGTTTCTTTTTCTTTTGTTTTCCTTATTTAAAGACGTATCAAAAAAAGTACATTGCTATGAGAGATGTCTAAGATTTTACTGCCCGTGTTTTCTTCTAGGATTTTTATGGTGTCAAGTCTAACACTTACACTTCTAATTCATTTTGAATTAATTCTTTTGTATGGTGTAAAATGGTGGTCTAGTTTCTTTTTTTTTTTTTGCATGTCTGTCCAATATTCTCAACATCATTTATGGAATAGACTGTCTTTACCCCATTATATATTTTTGCCTCCTTTGTCAAATATGAATTGACTGTAAAGGTGTGGGTTTATTTCTCGGCTCTCTATTCTGTTCCATTGAGGCATATGTCCATTTTTTATGCCAGTACCATGCTATTTTGACTACTATGGTCTTGCAGTGTATCGTGACATCAGGCAGCATAATTCCTCCAAATTTGTTCTTCTTTCTCAGGATTACTGTGGCTATTCAAGATCTTTTGTGGTTCCATATAAATTTTCGGAATATTTGTTTTAGTTCTGTGAAATACGCCACTGGTATCTTGAGAGGAATTGCATTGAATCCATAGGTTGCTTTGAGCCCCACAGGCATTTTAATGATGTTAATTCTTTCTGTCCATGAACACGGCGTGTGCTTCCACTTGTTTGTTTCTTCTTCAGCTTTTTTCTTCAGTGTCTTATAATTTTCCGAGTACAGGTCTTTTGCATCGTTGGTTAAATTTATTCGTAGGTATTTTATTCTTTTTGAAGCAATTGTAAATGGGATTGTTTTCTTGGTTTCCCTTTCTGATAGTTTATTATTGGTGTATAAAAATGGAACAGATTTGTCCTTTCTGGGTGGCTCAGTGGTCAGAGCATTGTCCCATACACTGAAAAATTGCAGGTCGGGGCGCCTAGGTTGCGGGTTCAGTCCCAGGTCAGGGTGAGTGCTGGAGGCAACTGATCGCTGTTTCTCTCTGACACTTGTGTGTGTCTCTTCCTCTCTCTCTAAAAGTAATGAAAAAACGTCCTCAGGTGAGGATACAAAAAAGACATTTGATGGATAAAATATAAGATTTGAAGCTTGGAAATATGTTAAAAGGAAAAATTTGGGAGTTTCTTTCTTTGGAATAGGAATCAGGATGGTTTGAACCGAAGTTATGTGCCGACCTCCGACACCGCACCCTCTTAGCTCTTCACTGGATGTGCTGAGTTATAGGTAAGATCCCTGTATGTGCTTCAGGCACAATAGCACATCCTAGGCCCCCTTTTGACTTTACTTATAAATAGACTTTATTTCTTAGAGCAGTCTGAGGTTCACAGCCAAACTGAGCAGTAGACACAGAGGTTACCCAAATATTCCCTCCCCGCAACACGGAAGCCTCCCCACTATCCACGCCCCATGCTACAGCGGTGAATTTGTCACAGTCAACCCTAACTCGTTACCTCATCATCACCAAAGTCCATCTTTTACCTAAGTCCCACCGGCCAGGGCTGGTCTAATAAGCTCTTTAACCTGCAAATAGAGAGACCCCACCAACAACCTTGGGGCACATCGATTCCCTGCTGCAATCATCCCACTGCTCCTTGGAACCCACACTGTGGCTTGGCAGGAGCATGCACCTGCGGTCAAAAACATCTTTAGTTTTTCCTGCTCTGTCTGTGTTCTTCCAGGTCTCCTGCTCAGCAGCTTGTCTGTTCCAGTGAGGGCCGGATGTGTGCTCCGGCACGGCGGTGGTTCCATTTAGACAACCGCATGCTGGGCTGACGCCTGCAGAGGCGGCAAGCACCTGCTGGGGACTCCGCTGGGGGGATGGTGGTGAGCCTTACAGGGTCCACGGCGACCGATCCTGTCTGGGATCCTTCCTCATCCTGACCTGTTCCCTCCCGCTCCGTCCCTTGTAAGTGCTGCCTCTCGATGTTGTCTGAAGCAAACGGGTAGCCTGGCTGCTTTTCCAGTCTTGCGCATTCCCCGGGAACATAGAGACGGTGGTTGGTGAAGACATCGTTAGAGGAGGAAGGGCTCAGGGCACTGTAGTAACGGCCCGGCAGGTTTTGAACACCTTTCTAAGAATGGTATACATTATAGTGCACTTTAAATTTCTCCAGATATTGCAGTTGTTCCAACGATACTCATTTGGTTTTGAAAGAAAGTTGCTAGAGGGTTTACATGCACTTGCTCTATATTTAGTATGTCCTAAATATAGCATCTAATGCCACCCCATGGGTTTATTTTCAACATTGGTAAAGGTCTGTACATCTAAGCAAATCCTTCTTTTACTTTTCCTCTATCCATCCACATTTTCTTTCCCATCTGCCATATGGAACTAAGCATTTCTTTATAGTCATCTTTCAACTCAATTACCAGACATGGCCCAGAGCACTGGGCACTGGGAAGAAAATTATACCAACAATAATACTTCTAATAATAATCATTAGTCCAGTTATCTCTCACAGAGGCCCACACCAGTGTCCACAGACACATGCATGGTTTTATGGGGCACATGCATGGCACATGACTGCTCTCTTCCCCCACAGAAAGGGGCAGGGCTCAGCCTATCGCCTTAACCCCCAAAGAATTCCCTTATTCCAAAGGGGAATAGTTACGAGGAGAAAGGGAGGGCATCACGTTCCATGAGGTGCTTACCCAGGAAACTGCACTCTGCGTGGCTGTGTATCCTTCTATTTTAGCTGCGTTGGGTCCCCTTCCCCTGGGCAAGGGCACCGCATTGTGCACCATGCTCAACATGATGGGTAAATTCACAACAAACTCTTTGCCTGCACTTGCTTCAGATCTCTGGGACCAAATTCTATGTATTCACTTCTCTACAAAGTTGTCTTCTTACCGGCAGCACTAACACGCCGCCCTTATTTCTCGGATGGTTTTCAGATGTTAGGGGCCCGGAGAAATTTATGCATGCATAGATTCGGCCAACAGCGTTTATTAACTACCATGAAACAGGGACTTTACCAGGTAATGAAGATACTGAATTGAGGAAGACACTGTTTCTATGGTCAAGAAGCCCCTATGGGACTTATTTTTAATTTATGTTGCTATGAATTTGAGGCACTCGACTGACAGGTGCCAAATGTCTCATTGGATGGTACATCCTGGACGGTGGCTGCTGCAGGCTGGAGTCAGGTAGGACACCTGGGCCCACGTCTGCCTTCTAAGCATCAGAGGGTCCTGGATGCACGTACGGGGCTGGCAGGTGCAGATTGAGCCAGGAATGTACTCAGTCTTCCTCTCTTCTGATCTGGAAGTACTACACTGACCCCTGTGAGGACCTGTGGCCAGGTAAGAAATCTTATGGACACCTGCGTCTCGGAGAAGCTGCTACCCTGTGATATTGCTGTGGTAGTCAGATATAGGCATACCTTGAAACATAGTCTTACATGTTAGTTTGAATATTTTCAAAATTTTAAGCATATACTTTTGTTTTCTCTTGCATTTGTGTAGTACCTACTCCAATACTACCAGTTGCTAATTTGGATAACTCTACTAATCTAAATAATTCCTTTGTTCCATCTAACACTGTGCCAATGATATAAATACTGTACAGATAAATCATATCTATGAAAATTTAAATGTTTGTGTTCCTGGAAATAAGTTTTTGCAAGTTGAACAAAATGATGGCAGAACATCCCCCATGAGAGGAGGAGCCTGGACGAGCCCTGGCGGGCTGGTTTCTCTGCACTGAGCAGTTGCGGATAGTTTGGCAGAAACCACGGCGAGGAGGGAGCAAGGTGGGGAGTGGCCGAGGGAAGACGCCAGGAGACCGCTGGGCTGGTTTTGAGTGTTCAAGTTCAGGGCACTAGGTTGTGCTGGGCTGGGTTTGGGGTCCCTCAGTGTGAATACCGAGAAAGCTGGGTGATGCTTGGACAAAAATACCTGACACAGCAGTTATGAATGAGGGTTTGGGCAGGTGTGCCATCCAAGGACGTATCATTTACCTTCTCTTTATTAAGCTCCACTCTATAGACAGAGCAGTGACGACTAGTTTTTGTTCAGCTTGCGCCCCCAAAGCTTAGACAATGAGCAGCCATTTTTCAACACTTTTGCTTTCAAGATTATCCCCCACCTGCCGGCTGCCTCTCCTGCTCGCACGCACCCGTGCATTCTTGGGCAGGAGCCCGCCCCCTCACATCCTGTGGACACAGAACACTTCAGCCATGGAAATCCATCATGACTTCCTCCTCGGTGTGAGGCTTTCTTGGCTCCGGAAACTTCCTGGGTTTGCTGGGTTTGCTGACATCACCCTTGTGCAGAGGAGGGTTGGCCTGACTGCTGAAAATGTACATGCCATGAAGTGCGTTCTATTAAGAAAAAGGACAAGGAAAACTAACTCGACTAGCCGCGCCTCTCATGGCCATTGTTCAGCACTCAGAACGTGCGGCTCTGGGCCCAGGGGGGAAGGAAGGGACGGGGCGACTCTGGGAGGCATTTCCTACGTACAGCTTAGTCCTGGTGAGACAGGACCCGGCCAGGAGGAAATGGAAAGCAGTACAGTCCTTCCAAATAGGGTGACTCTGAAGCAGCTGATCTGGGGAAAAGCAGGAATGCCCCTGGGGCCTAACGACAAGGAATGTCAAAACCAAACCAACATTCTCCTCACCACCTAGCCATTCAGGGGCTTCCTGGGACCTAAGGGTTCTATTCGCCACTGCCCGTAAGAAGCCAGACACACTCAGCGACATTTCAGCGTCCCCTCTGAGTGACATGGCCCAGGGCTGAGCACTCCTCCGTCTGGAAAACTTGCCTCATGTCTGACCCAGATCCTGCACCCTGCAGCCCAGTTCATGTTCTGGTAGAGATGGAAAAGAACCTGTCACCTTTTCCTCCTTCAGAATCCTTCAGACGCTTGACAGCTTGCAAACAACTCCAGTTTTCCCTTGGTCGTTCGGAACCTCCCTCCAAATCAGGAGGTTCCGGAGCCTCCTTGGCAAATCTTTATGTCGAGGGGCATGACCTCTATTGACCAAGCAAACAAAAATTCAGAAACCAACAGCCCTGTTCTGCTCGGTCAAGGAAACCCTCTGCCCTGGACTTTCAATTTCCAAACAGAATGCAGCGCACTCTTGAAAGAGTATTTTGTTTCCCTTTTCTGAGACCTATTGTTTGCTGCATCAAAGACAGCGAGTGGCCCACACAGCTGCAGCGGTCGAAGTGTTGGACTGCCCTTGCAGGTCGGCACAAGCTGTCAGAGCAAAGTGACACGGCAGGGTGGGTGCGTGGGGTCTGTGTCAGTGGATGGGATGGGGTCGTGGGGGGAGCTGGGGACGACAACACCCTTGCTCCAGTGGGAAGCACTCGCTACCTCTTTCTTTAGGGCTCAGGAGGCTGTCCCCACAGGGACACTCACACACTGAGGAACTGCATAATTGTTGGCAAGGTCTGGGCACAGTCAGCCAGATTGGGCGGGGACAGCATTCCATTATTATAACACAATGCCATAATAGGACACAACATTCCTTTCATATTAATTCTTATATAATCGGAATCCTAAAGCTTGACTTGTGCACTGAAGAGGGAGGTGAAAGGCAGCCCTCGGCTGTGTTTTCCCAACCAAAGTCATTGTGCTCATCTTGGGGGTGCTCCACGTGGGGCTCCGCGGCCAGGCTTTGCCTTCAGGAAGGGGGTGCTCCTCCTTGGGGTGGAGGGTGCTCTGCGGCACTCTTTCCCACCAGCTATCTCTGAGCCTTCTCCTGGAGGCCTTCCCGATGCAGCCCTGATCCTGGCAGCCGGCGGCTCTTGGGAAACCAGTCCTGCCGGAGGGCGGGGCTCCTTCTGCCTGCCCCATGACCGGAGGGCTTTGGAGGGCAAAGCCAAAGCATGCCCAGGCTTCTTCAGAGGACGAAGCATGCAGGGTCTGCGCAGCGTCTAGTGTCCGTCCGCATGGAACTCAGAGAGGAGCGCCCACCTCCAGCCCCCAACCCACCACCTCTGGGGCATTGGCGTGATGCTCATGGGGGCTGGCAAGGACAGGGTGTCCCCCTCCCTGGGCCACTCTCCCTGGGCCTCCCAGAGCCCAGCGTCTACCTCGTCAGTGTTGTTGACAGGCTGACTCACAGACCGGGCACAGGCGCTGGAACCCAGAGACCTGGATGCTATTTCTAGCTTGGCTCTGGTCTCCGACTTTGGTTTTCTACCATGGAACCTGGGCGGGGACGTCACTGGGCAGGCGTTCAGCTAGGCCGCCTCATTGGGGTGGACACAGAGGAGACATGAGACTTTGTCTTCATAACAGTGTACAAAACGAGTTTAACATTCCTTGTGACCTGGTCCATCTCAAGGGCACCCTCTGACTTTGGCAATGGCCAGGAAGGAAATATACTCAAGAAACCTCTGTGAGCTCTGTAGAGTGTCAACCCATCTTTGAGAGCAGCTTAAATTCTTCCCCTTCACTCACTGGAGCACTTACTGGTTGAGCGGACATTCATTTGGAATATTTAATGAAAGCCTTTCATTAAAATCTTCACAAACTTTAAGTGCAAAGAAGCGGCACTCTCCCAGCTTTGTGGCTCCGCCCAAGATCAATTTCTTTTTGGATTCCTTTTCAAGCACCCTGCAAGGTAGGGGTTGCTGGGACAGTTATTTCAGCCTCTCTTAATAACACCTTGTGGGGAATGATGACGCATTTTCTTGTTTTCTGTTCAGTTTACACTCGCTCTTTGGATGAAAGGAACCCCATATACAGATGCAATTATTATTCTCTGCCTTTCCCATGTGTTGTTAGGCACCAGGAACTCCTGGGCTGTTTGTACGGGATTCAGGCCCAAAACAGAATGGTGAATATCAACAAGGAAAAGAAGTAAAATCCACAGAAACATTAACATTGCTAAGGAGGACCGCTGGTCCCTAGGGGTTATAATCCTAACGAAGCAGTTCTCCCTCTGACGAGTAGGGAATGGTCCTGGCATCTTGCACAGCACAAATACCCTGTTTCTGAACCTGCCCAGCAAAGGCTCCCAGGGCCCAATTCCCTCCCCGATTAGGAAGCTGGCTGGGCCAGTGGAGGACATTCCACTGAAATCAGGCCATCGGAGCCGAAGACAAAGGCAGCTGATTCAAGTGCACCAAAGCTGAGTTTCTATAATCAGAGATATTACATTCACCATCACTGTTGACTGTTTTAACGGGAAGAAAGGGCGGCTGTGCCCTTCATTTTCTAAGCACTTTATGCAGTGCCATGGGCAGGGGCGCAGGGGAGGGAGGGGAACGCAGGACTCGAAGGCAAGAGGGGCAGAGCTGGCTAAGAAAGCGACGGGAAGCTAATGTCTTTTGTCTTAAAAGTGGAAATGAAGTTGCATGCTGTTCAGCCCCATGCCGAGTGTTCTCAGTGCCGTCACTCGTGGAGAAGAGCCCACGATAAGCCGTTTGCAGAGCACATTTACAGCAAGCCAACTGGGGAGCTTGGGCAGTGACCATGGGGGCTGGACTGATGTGTGTTGCTGGTTCCGTGCAGGCCTGCCCCAGTGGAGTACTTCCCCCCGCCCCCACATTTGTGCATCGTACAAAAGGATTTAAATTTCAAGACATTTGTGGGCACTGATCTCCAATCCTGGCTGAGAGCAGAATTCACGAAAGACCTTTTTCACCGTGTGAGCAATGGGATTCAAAATTCTTGTAACGAAACGGATGGCCCAACCTATTCTTTTTTTTTTTTCCCCCTGAAAGAGTTCAACAGAAAGTCCCACTGAGACACTTCCTGCCCAGAGTGCTGGGACGTGCAATGTTTGGGGACTCACCTCCATCTTCAAAGGAGAGCTGGGGTGGGGGGGAGGGAGGGTGGGGCAGGCGGATGATGTCACTTCCTCTGTCTGCCGACTTGGTAACAGGATGGACCTGAAGGAGATAGGAACCAGACATTCCACGGTGTCGTTAATGATCGCACTCCGCCACGCGGCAGGGTGCGTAGGTCGACGCTGCAGTTGCACTTCGAGTTTCGCACACACAGATGCCCTTCGAAGAGGACACGCAAGGCCTAGGACTTGCGTGTGGGGCTCCCAGGCTCACATAGGCGGACAGTGCACCACCCAGAGAGAGGGTTCTGGAAGCTGGTGCCTGTTACAGCCTGAAGCCGGCCCGTGGCTGAGCTGGAATGTGAAAGGCAGCTGCTGGCTGTGTCAAAGGGGCAGAGAATAAAGGCGGCAGTGTGAAGGGAAGGCACCATTCAGCACAGAGGAGATGCTATTAAAGGGCTTCGGCTCCTCAGGCAGCTTCTTTCGGAAGGCCCCTTCTTGGAAACAAATGATTCGACTACTCTTAGAAAAGAGAAGGAGGTGGGGGTTCCTTTCAGAAAAATGTTATCAGACTCTTTCTAAATGTCCCCATTTGAAGGGAATCAAAGGGAGTGTGATAAGGCAGAGCTATAAACTCGGGGGCATTGTATCAAGCCCCATAATGCTTGCTAAATGAAGCTCCTCGTCCCTTTCAGAGGAAATCTAATAAGTCCCTCTAATAGCTCAGGTCTCCTGCCACAGATGGTGGGCATCGGCCCCTTTATGGAGGTTCTGTCCTTTACCAGGGAACAGCTGCCTGAGGCGGGCTCGGGGAGCAGAGAAATCTTCAGTGCATTTCTGCCTGCTCCCGCCCTCTCTCATACACAATGCAGTTTTGTCCCTGTGGGCCTGTTCCTCAGGGCATGGCCTGAGCTGGGTGGAGGCCTAGCCTGCGGGCTGCTCCCTTCCCAGCATCATCATCTGGGATGGGGGGTGGGGGGCTGTGCAGGGTGAGCTCCTGAGCCAGCTGGGAGTCACGTGCGCCACTGGGGGCTCTGGGGAGGTGACCGCCGTTCTTCGCCGGGGTCCAGGTTGCGGTCAGTGTGGCTGCCCCCTCCCACCAGTGGTGGGGCCTGGAGGCAGGAGAGAGAGGGCAGAGGCGCTTGTGAAAGAAGGGGGGCCACAGAGAGAGCTCAGGGCCAGGAGAGGAGCCACCGCGGTGCAGTCCAGCTCACTGAGCAAGCTGTAGGCAAGTCACCTCAGGCACCTGTCCTCCTGCCGCTCATTCTTCTCTGCAATGTTACAGGCTGGGGGAGGTGACAGCCCAGGTGACTTTCAGGTGCAGCAGCTTGTCCCTCTCAGTGATAACTGAGGACACGGGATGGGGACCGCCGTGGGCTTCTGAGTTGGATGGGACTCCATTTGAATCCCGACTTCACCCCTGGGCAATTTTGTTCAAGTTATAAATTTTCTGCCTTGCTTTTGAAAACATATTGAGTTAAATTACATCTACCATATGAAGAGGTGCGAATTTAATGACCCGGATTTCAGGAAGGACTATGGTATGATTGCTGGCTCACCGTATGTTCTGCTAAACGTCTGTTTTCCTTATAACCTACACATATTAACTGTCAAAAGAAAAAAAGAACTTAATAAAAATATGTATTAGTCTAAGAGGTTTGAAATTTAAAAACAAATTATATGGTATTTCCATGTCTTAGGTTAGCAGTTTCTAGACATTTCAATTTCATGTACAGTGGAAAAATGATAGTTAGAATTGGTTTCAAGGTAGAATTGTCAACTTTTTAAATTTTGGCCATTTGTAAAAGGATTGTTTTTAACTACTATGGAGACAGGATAGTAAGAAGCTAGGAAAATTCCTTGGCAAGTGGAATAGGGAAATCGAGACAGATCACTGAACAAAGTGGCCAAGTAATTGACAGCCAGGTGCAGAAGGTCACCAGGTGGAAAGCCCCCGGGACCTGGTAGGGGAAAAACTGGGAACACAAGGACCTCACCCCCAGGGTGACCTCTCTTTCCCTGGCCTTTGCTCCCTGGAGAGAACATCAAGGCCTCAGTAGTGTTTCAGCTCCAGGCCCAGAAGAGCAGCAAAACCAGGTGGGCGATGCCAGGACCAGCTGCCATGACTGAAGACCCCCTGCCCTGTCACTGACCGATCAGTAGAGACCACGACCCCGAAAGGACACGCCTGGAGAACTGATGGATGTTCTGCTGAATCCCTCCCCTGAGACCTCCCCTAAGATTCCCTCTGGGGAGCAGCCTGCCCCTTTCCCTTCCCCTTCTTCTTCCCCACTTCTTCCCCCACAGACACACGTCTCCTAAACTGTAAGGCAGTGTGCAGCTGGCAGCTTGTCCCGGGCTTATTCCCTGAACCTGTCCCCAAGGCCCCCATTTCTGACTTCCCAGTGAGCTAAGGCTGCCTAGCCTGGGCTCTCCCATTGCTTCTTCTGTGTGAAGCCCTTCCTTGTCTCACTGTCCCAGCTTTAATAAACGCATCCTCACAGTCACCTGGACTCACCTTGTGAAATCTTTCCTGAATGATGTCAAGAGCCCACACACTACAGCTGACCCTGGACAGACCTGCTCCAGGCCAGGCCCCTGTCTGGTGACACTATCACTATCACTTCAAAACATAACAGCCTGCAAGATTTGGACACTTGTCCTCATTAAACTGACATACATGTCGCACATGTTATTTTTTATCACACATAGAATGCATATGAATTTTATCTTTTCCTTCTGTTTATAATTGGTAGTGGATGAGTGACAGTTTGCCCTGTTCTGCCACCAACATGGGGCTGGTCTTGGGAAACCATGGTCCTAAGGAATGAATTGAGCCTATTTGCCAAGTTACCTCTGCTCATTTCCGTATTTTCCCTTTTCCTTTCTCTCTCTAATCCCCTGCCCCTGTATACACAAACACATTTCAGCTACGTGGATTTAGCTTACCCGACCCACCCCCAAATTTCCAGAAGTTAGCAAACCACTTTCAGGTGTCATAGATTTCAGTTGGGTACCCTTCCTTCCTGCCCCTTAGAACGACCTTTCTTGGTGGCATGCCCACCTGCCTCCAGGAGAGAGCCCCCCCTCTTTGGCCTGCACAGCATTTGGGGGCTGCCCGGAGGCACCCGCTCCAGGGGGACTATGATGACGCAGGACACAGAAGGGCCCTCCCGCCTTCCCCGTCCAGCGGACCCACTGGGCCTGGGGCCTCGCCTGGTCTCAGCCACAGCTCCCAGAATGGGCTCAGCTCCCGGGAAACACAGGTTTCTGACTCATGCCGTTGGTCCCTTATTCCTGTCCCTCTTGGTAGAAGGCAGGAATCCTGTGGGCTCAGCCAGGATTGCTTGTTCAAAGCGGGCACACCTGGGCAACTTTTCATCAGCTGGGAGTCTGGGCCATGGCCCACAATGTGGAGTCCCCGCAAGTGCTGATGGAGCAGGAGCTGGGCAGGGGTGGGGAAGGGGGAGGTGGAAGCTGGACGGCTCTCCGCCTCCTCCCGACTCTGGTGTTCACACTGCGGCCTTATGTGTACTGAATATGGAAATACCAAACACACCTACAATTAACCACGAGCACTAAAATGCTCTTGAGTGCCGAGTGTGACTTCGCGATGTTCCCTTGCTGTGTGCTGCTCCACGCAGCTTGCACCATGGGTGCCAGTGTGGGTTGCAGCTCCTGCTAGTCAGCTCTCACCACCAGCTGGACTTCTTCCCTTCTTGTCGTCATATTTAGTCTTCACGGGAGGTCTCCCCAGGGTCCCAAAGGAACACACAGAAAAGCCACTAGGCACAATATCAGATCTCTTTCTCGGGTCAGATGTCAGTGCTACCCACTGAGATCTGAGTCAGAAACCTGCAGCTTCCGGGAGCTGAGGGTGGCTGAGCCCAAGGGTCCAGCTGGCTGGCCATGTGGGCATCCAAGCCCAGTGCCATCCCCCTGCTGCCCACCTGGGCCCCTGTCCTACAATATGCAAATGCCAGTAGTCTGCTCTCTGTCCGGCTCCCCCTCCCCCAGGCCCTGCTGCTCAGGGAGTCTAGTTCCTGCAAGATGTGGTAGAAGACGCCAGCCAGGAAGTGGGGTGGGGTCTGCCTTGAAGCTGGGCTTTATCTCTGTGGTTGGGTGATCTCTTTTGAAGTGATTTAGACCATAGAGAACAACAGTGCTTGTTTTTCATTTGGAAAGCTCCAACTCTACCAAGAAGCTTCTTAAGTGTTAGGAGGTGCACCGAGGTGGGCGTGCCCTGCCTTCATGTGGTTCCCAGTTCTCATGGTTCACTGATTTTTGATGTGGTGGCTGTAGCCAATGACAGCCATTCCCTCCTCCCTGCCTCCAGCCCCAGCTCAAAGTTATAAACGGAGAGTTTTTGGTTTCTGTCTTCAACATTTCCTCTCCAACATCTCTGTGGGGCCGCGAATGTCATTTTCTCAGTCACTCCCAGAAGCTTCAGCTCTCCTATGTCCTTGGCTCTCATGAATGGGGTCAGTGGGGTGCAGGGGAAGGGAGCAAGAGTGAGGGGCTCAAGTCCACCTGCCTTGGCAGACATCCCTGAGTGCAGACCAGCTGTCAGGCGCCACGCTGGAAACTGAGGGTATGGATGACCCAAGCCGAGACCCTCCCCTAAGGGGGCTCCTAGGGACAGAGGTTCTGTCCTTTACCAGAGACAGCTGGGGGAGGCTGGCTCAGGGAGGGGGAGAAATTACCAGTGCATTCCTTTGAGGTCTCTCTAGAAGACTGCCAACACTCTTTTCATTGCCAAGTCCAAACATCCTTTTCAGTTCTTGTATTCCTTTACCTCCCCCCAGCTGTGAGCCTGCTGATCACCCTTCATTAGCTATCATTTAATTCAATAGACACTTATGACGTGGCTAATGAATGTGGCACAGGAAGTAGAACAGCATGACAGTTAAAAGCACATTCTGGGGTTGTGACATCTGCATTCACCTCCCACTGTGACTTGCCTTTGATGTATGACCTGGTAAGTTATGTAGCCTGTCGGGGGCTCAGTTTCCTTGTCTATTCAGTGGGGCTGATAATATCACTCACCCCATAAGATTTTGTGAAGATTAGATATGATACTAGGTGGGATGTGTTTAGAACAATGCCCTGGCACATTGTAGGTACTCAATAAATATTGGCTTCTATTGTTTATTATTATTATTATTATTATTATTATTATTATTATTATTAAACACTGTGCTAATCACTAGGAAGACAGCTGTGAACCCCATATTCATGGTTTTTTCCCTCACAAAGTTTAAAGTCCAGTACAGGAGACAGCCATTCCACAAGTGGGTGTCTCTGTTAAAATGAGACCCGCAAGTACGGAGCTGCCCTTCTGCACCCTGCTTCTGCACGAGTCTGTTCCCGGATTCTCTCACTTTTCTCTCCCTCCGGCATTGACTTGTCTTTCCCTTTTCTCCCACAGAGCAGTGACTCCCCAAGAATCTGCTTTTCCTCTCCTCTGCCTCTCACACCCACCCCAACTTTCCAATAGAGCTGGCCGTGAAGTCTTAAGATGAAGCATGGGCTTCAAAGCTTCTCAGGCAGGAGTCATCCTGGGGTGAGGGTGGGGCGACACAGGAGGCACTTAAGTGTGGGCCTCCTTGTCAAGGGGCAATGGCTTCAGACGCCGCCCCCGGCCAGCAGAGACATCTCCTGATGTCACCTAACCTCTTTATGACTCACTTTAATAATATCAAAAAGGGAAATGGTGATCCTCAACTCTATAGACACAATTTATATATACATATACTTATGTAAACACAGGTGTAGGCACACATATCGGAACATACAGAGATGTCTGTGAAAAATCCCAACTCAGCGCCTGGTCCACAAGTCGCACTCAGTCAGTGGCGGTCCGTCTCCAGCTGGCGCTGTCTTGATGAGCTCGGCGTCACTGTGGGGTGTGGGTGTTGGAGCCCCATTTCTGGAATGCAGAAAAGTGGCCTTGGACAGTGCCCTTCAGCCTCGCGTCACCACTACGCAAGGCACAGGAGAGACGAAGTTGACAGGCTCATGCTCTCGAAGGAATTCAAGACAGACTTCTGCAGAGGCAACTCGAATGCAAGATAGCCTATGGGAGACAATCCAAGGGAGGACACACACCTAGATGCTCAGAGAGGACACAGTTCTGCTTGGGCCACAGAGAAGGTATCTTTAAGCTTAGCCAGTCAGCTTAGAGAAAGAGAAGAGCATTTATGTGGGCGATGAGGCTGGGGGAAGGGCATTCTGATCATGCAGGAAACCACCCGGCAGGTCTGAACTCTACGCATGGGGACTGGCCACCACAGGCACAGGGGACAGCATCTGCAAGGCTGGCCAGAGGGCAGTGGAGGGCGTTTAGGCTGTTAAAGGGGTTTGCAGCTATAACCACACTTTTGAGATAAAAATGTGATGTCCTAGCATGACTTGAAGAATCTACCAGGAAGATCCTCCCTTGTAAGAACAGGACACATTTGATAGAGGAAAGAGGGTTTGTAAAATAAGGACGTAGAGCGGAGCCGCGTGGTGCCAGGAACAGCACCTTTTTGTTTCTGCTGGCAAAGGACTCTGTCCTGAAGTTACAGCGCCGCCACAGCCACCACCATGAGGCTGAATGGTCAACAGATTTCCATTTAACTTTTGTGTTACTTCAAAAGGGAACATGGTGCCAAAGCCACAGACTCGGTGTTATTGAGCTTCGGGATTTGGGCCTGGCGGTGTGAGGGAATAACCTACACACCAGTCCTTCCTCCATCTGACCCACTTTTATCCGCATCTGAACCTCCCGATGGCTCCTCATTACCTAGTGAGTAATCACCAGGCTCTTAGGCCTGGTTTACAAACTGCTTTATCCCTTCAGCCACTTCGCCGGCCACTCTTGTCCCGTATCCCTGCCCCCTGGCCATTTCTAGCCCCTGGTAGATGCCATGCATCCACTCTGTGCTTTCCCTCTCCCCCTCCACCTTCTCGACCTGGTTAATCTTCCTTCTCTGATCCAAAGCCATGTTCCAAGGCCACCTGCTCCGACAGGGCTTCCTGATGTCCTGTCACAGACAGGGCCTCTCTTTTATTTTGGCGTAGCAACTGGAGCCTATCTTTATGGTGATAAACTCTTCCGCCATATTGTAATTGTGAATTGAATGGACCATCTTCGCCACATGCTTGTGAGCTTCTGGGAGCAGGAACTGCTTCTCTTACCCTCGATTCCAGTGCCCGGCACAGCACACAGACAAGAAAAGGATTTCTGAATTGAAGAAAAGTGGTGCTAGGAATCCAAAACCTTGCCTTGTTGGCCTCAGATGACATTAAAACATTTTAGGGTCCTGGAGACAGCATCTCATCTTCAGTACTTAATATGAAAAATATAAAGGAATCCACCCTGGGAACACTGAAAAAGGCAGGGTCCTCTGGAGGAACTTAACATTTTTAGCTTTGACCAAGGTCGGTGCACAAATACAGTCTTCGACTTCCTGCTTCCGCATCCACTGCTCTACCAGCTGCCCCTATTTCCAGGCACTGCTTTCTACTCCCACATCAAGTTCCTGGAGGGTGGGACCTGGAAACTGGCATTTTAGCACTTTCTCCTGGTGGTTCTGACCCACCCTCGAGTCTGAGAATCCCTGAGCTGAGCAAAGTCTCCAATCAACATAATATCGGTAGACACAGGACGAAAGGGGAGCTTGAGAATTAAAAACACAAGTTGATGAAGTTTCTATGGTTCAAGAATTCTCAGCAAGAATCAACCCCAGGAGTAAAGTGTATGCAGCAGACCTTCCTAATCCATGGGGGATGCATTCTAAGACCCGCAGTGAATGCCTGAAGCAGAGAATAGTACTAAACACTGTACGTACTGTGCCTTTTCCTGCACACACATACCTATGGTAAAGTTTAGTGTGTAAATCAGGCACATGAAGAGATTCGCAACAAGAACTAATAATACAATAAAACAATGATAACAATATACTGGAATAAAATTATGTAAAAATGGTCTCTCTCTCAAAACATCTTATTGTACTGTCCTCAACCCTTCCCTTAAAGGAAGCACTTTATGGTTGGCATATCTGAATTGTAGCCATCACTACTCTTGCACTTTGGGTTCATGATTAAGTCAAATAAGGGTGACTTGGACACAAGCACTGAGCCACGGAGACAGCCGGTCTGATCCCCGTGAGTCAGGAGTGAGAGTGTGTGTAGAGCAGAGACATGGGACAGAGGGGTGAATCACAGCCCGGGCTGCATGGAGCTGGGCTGTGTAAGATTTCATCAGGCTCCTCAGAATAGCATGCAATTTAAAACTTATAAAATTGTTTATTTCTGGAATTTTTCGTTTAATTTTTAGACCATGGCTGACAGTGGTCTAAAACTGAAACCACAGAAAGCAAAAACCACTGTATTTTGCAAACTGGCATAGGAGGGCACCTGGACTTCAAAATTCAACCTCTCTTCTCTTCCCTTCATTCTGTGATTTTTTTGAAACAAGGAACAGGACCGAGATTTTCTGAATGTCACATTATCCTACTAGGATATTGGAACAAAGGCCGTAGACATGAGCAGTCACAACAGGTGAGAGAATGAGGGAATAGCATTAGAAAAGACCCTGTCATAGAGAGAGTGAGGGAGGCCCGTGTCCCTCACCTTGCAGACAAATAAATAGGGCACTCTGCAGGGCCTTGGGGTGACCGGTCTCCAGGTTTCTGGCCACTTTCCGGTTCCAAAGAGTAAACCACAAGCTCACAAAAAGGACCTCTCAGCCCCCTTCATCAGAGGGCATCCATCAGACTGTGAACTCCTCCAGGCTGGAGAAGATGGGCAGGAATTTCAGGTACGGTGGCTCTGGTGACATCGGGTGGGGGAGCCCAGTGTCTCCCACTGAAAAGAGGATGAAGAGGGGCCTAAGGATGTCCAGGGGACTTTTCCTGCTCTGTCTCCCATCACACGAGGGCGCGCAACTGCTCCCAGCCTGCCATTTCCTTCCCGAGATGAACTGTGGCTCTCTGACTGTGGCGAGGGAAGGTTCTGGACCACAGGATGACTGAGACGGAAGAGAAAGAGATGGACACCTCCCGACAGGGGTGCTTTGCTGACGGGTGATTCAAGGACCACGTCTTAATCATCTGGAGAGAAAAGGCTTAGAGGTGAAACCCTGTTCAAAATAATGCTGTGACCACAAGCAGACAGGAACCATCAGTAAAAATAGAAGCATGGCTCCGAAATTTCCCTTACCTTTGAAACTAAAGGCTGAAAAAAACCCTAAATATATGTTGCCAGGTGGCTAAAGGGAAGATTAGGGGATGCATCTCTGCTGAATAGAGAGCTGTGGTCTGGGTTTTTATTTAAAAAAAAAAATTTTTTTTTTTTTTTTTTTTTTTTGAAATTGATCATGAGGTAGAAACACCTTGAGATTAGATTGGGCTAAGGAGCAACAGAAGAAATTATTGCAAGTTTTGTGTTTCTTTTTAGTTAATTTCCCCCAATACTAAAAATGAAGGAGAGAAATTCTTTTTTTTCTTCATATATATATATATATGGAATTTATATATATATATGAAGAAAAAAAGAATTTTTATATATATATATATATATATAGTGCTTTAAATTCTGTATTTGAACATGAAATGGCTTTAGTTCATACAAGAGTCCAATTGCATTGTGAGACTACATCATGAAACTGTGATGTTTGAAAGTGACAAGTCTGAAAGACATGGCAAGATGCAATGATTAGCACTTACTGTGTGGCCACTTTAAAACACATCGGCCCTTCAGTAGCTGAAAGAAAGTTCTGTAGGGCCAAGCTGCCTCTGAACTCTCACTTACCTTGCAACACCGTTTACCTTCTTGCTAATACAAGCTAGAACAGAAAAAGCAATAGTCGGGCAAAAGGCTCTCATAGAAAACATAAATCCCAGCTTAAGAAAGCTCAATGTGTGTCTATTAAATAATAATCATAATAAAAAATAGAAAACAAAAATTAAAGGCGATGATTTCTATTTCAATAGATTTTTCAGATTGCTTCAAGGTTGTTTTAACCAAATATTTGTCATCATTTACTCCCCTCCCTCCTTTTTTTCCTGCACACAGTTTTTAGAGATAGATTGAACACATAAAACAAGCCAAGTATATTTTATTACCCATCTTTTGAATCAGTACGTCTCTTACAACTCTGTTCTTTGATTAAACAGGTGTCTCTTTTTCGACTGTGGCTTTAAAAATAGGAACAGTGACACCAGGCAGGTCTCTCTGACCCTGCACCATCGAAAGCCAAGGACTGCTGTTATTTATATTTCTTGGACACATACAGCTCATCCACCTGCCATGCTGTGTCTCTGTGAGAGTCGGGGACGTGAGGGTGACTAGTTTTGTTACCTGCTGAAGTACTTCGTGTGCCTGTGGTCACTCGGACCCGCGGCTGCCCACACGATGGCCCCCTCCTTTGGCTGACCCATCTCCCTTCTGGACTTCTCACTGAGAGTGGCCTCAGGGGCCGACGTATTTCTAGGTGGTGACCCTGTGTCCCCAGGAGACACCGAAGTCTCACATTGCATTGCTCCATGACACGGAGCCTCACTGAGAAGGCCAGTGTTCCTGGCTAAAAGTGTCTGTCCCTTCCTATTCTGTCCTTGACTTATCCCCTCTTCCCCTCATCGGCAATGGCACCGTCACTCTCACAGGTGTGTTCACTAATTCTGGTCCTAATATAACATTTATGGAGCTCTCTCTCACTGTGGGCCAAGTACTGTACTCAACGAACATATAGTGCTGGTTATAGAAACCAAACACTGGCCTAAACTATTAAAAAAGTTATTTATTCTTCATAACGTGTCATCCCCATTTTGTAGCTGAACAAACCGGCATGAAGAAAAAGCCCAGTTACCTGGCTGAGGTGAGTTAGACAGCAGGCGTAGGCTCTGAGTGAAACCCAAGTAAATCCCACTCTGGGGTTCGCGCCCTTAACCCTTCCCTGTGTTGCCTACAGAAAGTTTGTTAGGCGTCTTAATTAAGACGCACGAATGGCCTACAGGGTGGGTATATTTATGCCCTCATGTTGCTGATGGAGAAACTGGGGCATAGATAGCTATGCCATTGTCCTACCATCATATATTCAAACTCAAGTCACCTAATGTCAAAGGCTTCCAGCTTTTTCTCCTACATGGGTCCCCTGAAGGCGACAAAGCTGGACACTGTCTTCTTTAGGCGGTGTTTAAGAAGAACCTCCGTGCAGAGGGCTGAGGTGGTTAACGGATACCTGAAGGGGGCGGTGCTTGAGCGAAGCAGCAGAGGTCTGCAGTGGTTCCAAGGAGCAGGCACCCCATCCGCATCCTACTGAGGCCCATGCACTTGACCGGGACTCCACTTCAGAGGCAGGGAAGGAATTCAAATCTCCAGGGCAGGCAGGGTGGGGGGTTGGGAAGGGAGGTCTGACTCTCAGGTTCTGTGTCTCTGGGAGTCCAGGCTCCATCTCCTGCACCTGCAGCCCCCCCCCCACCCGGCTTTAAACTGCCTGCCAGATCGGGAATAATGCTGCTCAGGGGGGGAAGAGCCATTATTTGCATTTGAATTAGCGTTGGGTTCAGAGAGACACAGATTCCTCATCAAGAAGGATTTAGAGCAATTGCTGATATCCTGGGGAAGCTGCGACCAGCTCATTATTTTCATCTCAGAGGGTAGTGTTGAAATTTTAATTTTTTTCAAGTCTTCTTTCGAAAGTTTCGCTCTCTTTATCCCCATGATCATAATTATAATAATTTTGAAACATCAGTCTGCTCAGACATCAAGGTGTTGAACGGATAATTTCACTTTAATGAATTTGTCACATATGGACTTATTTTCCACATCTGTCTGAAGCTGAATTGCTAACTGGTTAATACGAGGACTGTTCCATTTCATTAGCTTCTCCCCGTTGGTTTCCTCGGGGTGGAATGGATGCACCACCAGCCGCAAAGCCTGTCAGCTCTTTCTTTTCAGGCAAGGCAAGGATCAGAATCTATTTTAAGGCACCGATTCTAACTAAAGGGAACTGAACAATGAAACAGTGTGATCATCCCGATGCACTGCAGGATCCCGTGTGCCCTGTGGCTTCTGAGAGATTAGCGAGTCCTTGTCATGGACTTCATCAGCACTTGTACTTGAGGCCCTCTTGGGTAAACGTGTAAGTGAGGCCACAAATCCCGGGCAGAAATGGAGAGAGAGAGGGGTTTGGCTGATGAACACAGGGAGGGAAAGGAGGCGAAAAAAGAAGGCTGTGGGAGTGGAAGGGGGCCCGGGAGGCTTTGGTGAGGGTCTAAAGTTTGTGAGTATACCAACTTCTAACCTTTCTAGGAAGGAGGTGTTTTGGTAGCGATAGTGAGCCAGAAGGATGTTTCTGGAAGTAGTTAAAGAAGAAAAAGATGTCAGTGAATCACTGAGCCTCCTGGGAAGGGAAGGGTGGTACCTCCTTTGTAGGAGGTGGGGATGCTCTGGGCTCAGAGAGAAAACCTGTCACAAACCAGCAGGAGGTGCATTGTCTCTCCCAGCAGGAAGGCCGCGCATGCACTTCAGGGACATTTAGTTCTATGACCCCGTGCCATCAGGATCCAGTTATTGGTGTCTAGATTCTGCTCTACATCCTTGGCATTGGTTTCATTCTTAAACTTTCTCCTCAAGGCTGTATGGTGGTGAACCAGCAAAAATTGGGGCTCTGTGCTTCCTTGCTCGCTTCCCTGGGCTTGGGGAAGGGGGAAGCTCTCTCTTCATTCATGGAAAAAAGACCCTTCGCTGCAGTCTGGTCGGGCCGGTGTAGGTCTTGGGCCGGTGTAGGTCTCGGGCCGCTCTGACGCCAGCGACAAGTACCACAGCAATGTCAGCCGGCCTGAGCTCCAGAACCAATCCTGGCAACAGGCGTGAGTTTACCTGGATTATCCAAGACTAATCAGGGTCTGCCCTTGGGGCTGGTGATGGGGTCAGCTTTCTGTGAGACTCGTGGGCTATTCAGAGGAAGGGTGGAGCCTGAAGAAATTAAGAGGAAAGGAAGACGGTAATGGCACTCACGATGCTATCTACGAAACCGTATCACCAATACTGCCGTGAAGAAGGTAAGAATCGCAACTGCAGTCTATGGACCCTATGGGTGGATCAGACTCGATCACCTTCCCCAAATGACCTGAGACCAGACTCTTTTGCTCAGGTGTTTACAAGCCCTGCAAACAAGAAGAAAATGGAAACGAAACCAGAAAGCAGAGAGCAGCACCCACAGCTCAGCTATTAGAAGAAGTGGGAACGTGTGTGGGAAGCTCTGTGTGCTGGGCATGTCGGTCTCTGCCCTGCGTGATATCCCATAAGCGTTTAGAAGGGGCCTGCTCTGCGCACCCCAGGACCTCAATGTCCAAACCGAAGAAAGAGTGAAGAATGAGTCCCAGAGCTTTGCGGTCCCCATGCAGTGCCCTCCTGCTTGGTAAAACTGGTGAAACCGTCTCTCGAGCAGTCAGAGACTCCTCTGTGCATTCTGTTCATTTTTATACACTGACTTCAAGTGTACTTTTATGCCTCTTAGTTACGCAGAAATGTCCTTTATATCTTTCAGTTCACCCTTTGAAAATAATAGGTGGTGTCATCGTTTTAAGCTAAAGTTTAGGCATGCGTGAGGAAAGAGCCACATTCTCCCAGATTATTAGATATTTATACGACCCATGTGCATTTTTAAGTAGTTGGGTAGTTAATCACAGATGTTCCCAGAAGAGCTGAATGTGGGTAGAGTCTTGAGGTGCATGCAAGTGGGATGACCTTGAACTAGCCCGCGTCCAGTGGGAGACACAACAGGGGCCCGACAAGAACAGAGACTAGAAGTCTGGCATCGGATAAAGACCATGACAGGGAGGAGAGAGCCACCAATGTCAGGGGCCAGTGAGAACTTGATTTCCAGTGCTAGGTGTTCAGTCAGGGGCCAGTCAGGGACCCAGAGGGTAAGGTCAGGGGCTGAGACGCCGAGAACAGCTAAGAGAGAGAAAAGATGGAAAGAACGAGGGATACGCATGGGCCCATGGCCAGAATCCTTGTGAGTTTTCTTTTCTCTGAAATGGCTGGGGGGCTGATACGCTCTCACTGGGCCTGCCGAGTTGTTCCAGTTTTGAGGTAAAGGCATGACCCTCTGGACAAAAGGAAAGGAACAGCCAGGCCATCCCGGAGAGGCTTGAAACCCCCAGTGGGGCAGGAAGAGTTGAGGGTGTGTGAAGGGCCCCTGCGAAGGGCCAGGGGAGACCGGGAGAAGAGGGGAAGATACCAATTTGTGAGAAAGAGGCTAGTGAGTTGACTGTCCTCTTGACTTGAATCCAGAGCGGGGTTCTCAGCTTCACTGGGATGAACGTCTGGGGCTGGATCATTCCTGGTCGTGGGGACTGTCCTGTGCATGGTGGGATGTTTAGCACTGTCCCTGGTCTCTACCGCTTGGACCAGGGGTCCCCAAACTTTTTGGTACCAGGGACCGGTTTTGTGGAAGACAACTTTTCCATGGACCGGGGGTGGGGGTGCTGGTTTCGGGATGATTCCAGTGCATTACGTTCAAGCTCACCTCCTGCTGTGTGACCTGGTTCCTAACAGGCCTGGACTGGCACGGGTCTGTGTCCTGTGGCCCGGAGGTTGGGGACCCCTGACCTAGGTCCTGTGCTAGCTCACAAACATATGTGTTCAGTAAACACACCAGGCAGCTGATATCTCCTCTCCTTACTTCCAATCCCCTCATTTTCTGGGGGCTCACAGTCCTGGGGTTCCCTGGACTCCTCTGAATTTAAGCGAGGACAAGGCTGGGTCCCTGGAGCCAGCCAGCTGCTGTGTAAGGGAAGTTGTGCGTGTGTGTGTGTGCGCGCGCGGCTACTGGGAAGGGTTCTTGGGGCCAGAGAGAAAGGTTCTGTAGAGCAGCTCTTACACTTGAAGTCACCTACGATTCTTGTAGAAATGTAGACTCTGATTCCAAACCTGGCGTGGGCCTGGAGCCCTGCTTTCCCAGATTCTGCTGCAGCTGGTGCAGCCAGTCCTGAGTAGCGAGGGCCTGCAAGCACAGGAGAAGGAAACCTGGTCTTCTGAGTGGTTCTTTGGAAAGCGCGTTTGTTAATAAAGGAACTGACTGTACAGAAGCCACAGGACACAAGCGAGTCAAAGAAATAATGCTAGGCAGACTAGCGGAGAGGCAGGGAGAGGATACAAGGAGGACCCTGCCCTGCCTGATGAACAAATGATCAGAGTGAGGGGCACGGGGCGGCTCGAAGCCTTAAAGATCCAGAGCCTCAGAGAAGCTTATAAAATTACAGCTTCATAGAGCAGGTAGTAAACTCATGGAACCAATTATCCCTAAGCTTTCGTAAAGATTAAAAACACCGTTACAAACATGCTATAAATAAAATAGTAAATTACATGCTTGCGGTACATTACGGAGAGAAGGAAGGGTATTTTGGAGCAAACACCTCCCTGACGTTTGAGGTTGACACACATATGAACTCTTTGCTCACAGTCTCTAAACCAAGAAGAGGGATTTATGATTCACAAAGGATTCCTTCCCTTTCTCCCCTGTCTCTGGGTGTGCACCCTGGAAGATGCAGTGTGGATGCTGGAGTGTTAGCATGGCCAGAACTTTGATGGCTTCTGAGAACCAAGGGCCAGACATTCAAAGTGAGTGCCGTACAGGGGAAGCCGGGGTCCCTGGACCTTCATGGTGGGTCCCCCCCTGGGCCGACTTCCCCGGTGATTCCGGTGGCAGCAGGCTGAGAGGCACGGAGCCTGGGCGCGCTGCTCTGTCCATTGGGGTAGATGCCGGTCCGTGCATTTATGACATGATTAATTGTAACTCCCTACACACCCTACACTGAGTAAATAAGAACCGAGACACTAGCTCTTTCCTCTCATGACGCTTACCCTTCAGTGGGGAAAAAAATGCACACGGCGCAGTTTGTAATTTTTTAATTTAGTTTCTCGATAACGTATGAAAGTGCTGTGAAGGACAGTTTACAGTCACACACACTCAGGAGCAGTTTTAGATGGGATGGTTCTTGGGAGGCCTCTCTGAGGCAATGACTTTCCAATGGAAGCCCCGAGAATGAGTAGGAGTTAGCTCGACAAAGCGCGAGGAGGCAGAGATGTTAAAGCAGGGATGAGCTTGAAGGCCAGGGGCGGTGGACGTCGTGACTGGGGTTCAGAGAGCGGTCCGCCGCGGACACCGGGCAGACCATTCACGGAGGGCGTTCTAAGGCTGCAGCACGCTCAGTTTCCCTCCCACGGGCACCCATAATCCGTGCAGACAGCTTGAGCAGCTGTCACTTGCCCTGGG
The DNA here is from genome assembly GCA_004026765.1 of Micronycteris hirsuta. Lineage (NCBI taxonomy): Eukaryota > Metazoa > Chordata > Mammalia > Chiroptera > Phyllostomidae > Micronycteris > Micronycteris hirsuta. Next base: position 32,289 of record PVJI01000953.1, on the reverse strand, counting down.
GATCAGCGTACCCCAGCCCTTAGCCCCGAGGTGGAGACGGGGCTCGAGTTTGGATCTGGCAAACTCAGCTGTCTGGTGGGCCCAGAGTGATGGGTGGGGGCTGCTCCAGTCACCCACCTGAGACTAAGAGTTCTGTGTCATTGTCCAACTTGTAAGACACAGGGTGACTTTGTGACAGAGAATAGGGGCAGCATGAACAAGTGAAACCTGTGAAAGCAAAGAGCTCCATCGCCGTTCCCCGGCAGCGGGGGGAGTGCGTCCCACACAGCACACTCGGGCGTTGGCCCTGAATTACGTTTTGTGCTTACAAACCCTTTTTCCCAAAGTGACAAGCAAGAGCTAGCTACAAAGATCACAACAATGATTTCATGTTCCAGACTTCCATCTGCATGTAGTGTTCCCTCAGGTTTAGGGGTTCATTCAAAATATTATCTGCTGAAAGGGTCAGCATCTTACTAGTAGCTGGTAGAAGAAACTGTGTCTCTTTTTACAAATATCATCTTACAATGAATTTAGTGGGGAGGAAGTAAATTCACATTATTCTCATGTGCCTTTGTCTCCTTGGTCTCATTTACCTAGAATTTTTGGCCTATAGATAGGGGCTAATTCCTAGCTCATTGTACTTAGAAATTGGGTAACACTAAGGAAGGAAGAGAGTTGAGTCTCAAATCGGGAAAGGGAAATCTTTCTTGTTTTAGCTTGTGGACTCCTAGTCAGTTTTCTGGTGAGGGACCAGTAGTCTGGGAAACAGGGAGAAGGGCGGGGCTTGGAAGTCTGCCATACTGTTTTGAGCCAAATAATTCACTTTCCTTGTGTCAATTTTAGCACAGAATGTTTTCAAAAAAGAAATTCTTATACTGTTGTGGTCTTCCCTCCACCTACCCACTTCCAAAAAAGATGTCTCAATGTTGGAGTCCAGCAAAGAAGAGACAAAATGCAATATTTGTCCCACCCCCACCAGGAAGCACATACCAGATGAGAGACACTGGATTGTCCAGGATTATAAAGTCAGCCTAACGGAGGCTTTGTTTTATTTCTGTCCAAGAGTCATCCACAACTCATTTCCTGAGCATCTCAGGGCCAGGTGGGAAGCGGTTGGGGCAGGGTCCCATTTTACCTGTTTTGATGTATGATTTCCCCAGGAAGGAGCCTCCTTAGCTGCTGTCCAGACTAGGAGATGCAAGCGAAAATAAATACCCAGCAGATTTGCATGGAGCGCGCTTAGAAAACTGGAGTTCTGGGACCTGAGTTCTAAAGCTTCCATCTCCCTGCAAGCCGTCAGCTCGAGAATGGAAACAAATAGGGACAGAGACACTTAGGAGCTCAAAATAGAAAAATATGGCACCCCAAAACAATGGTAGAGAAGAGGCCTCTGCTTCGTTATCAGCTGTAAGAATAATTAAAGGGTTGTGAGACCTCCGTGGCCAGCACTGCGCTGTTTAATAGTAATTATTGGGCAATTACATGAGATTATATGAGAGACATATAATTATATAATTGTTATCATTAAGTATGATGTTGACCACTGTGGTTCTAACCCCTTCTTCATTTGCAAGGCCTTCTTTGGGCTGGTGATTGAGATAATAAGGGCTAAAATAGAGACGAAGGAGAGTAATTGGGTGAGGGCATGTTTGCTGGGCTCAGCCAGAACAACAGACGGGGAGACAGAGCCTTAGGATTCGGCAACACCTGTCCCAGAGCCATTCGGTTGGCATCTCTGCCCGACCTGTGAGCTAATTATTCTCAGAGCATTCCTGGCACAGGGCGTCCTGGCTTTGTTTTTCTCCACTGCCTTTGCAGAGTGTTTAACTTTGGCATCTCTGAGGGCACAGAGGGAGTCTGCGTGACATCTTGCCTTGGTTTGACTAAGACGCTGGGGACACTCACACTACCCTGTCCTGTGGAAGTGGCCTTGGGGCAGCTCGTGAGCTGTCAGCGCTGTTCCCTGCTCGGCATTGCACGAGGCAAGCCCAGGCTTGTTGGCCTCGGGCTCAGTGTAGCCCAGGCCCCGGGAGGGAGTTGCCAAGCAGCCTGTGAGAAGCTTTCCAAAGGCGATTGGATCAGCAAGAGCAGGGGGCAGGCTTTGGGGAAAGGCCACAGGAGGTGTGCACTGGCTGAACACTTCTCACCTAGAAGTTTCCTCTCTAGAGGAGGTCATTGCTAAGGGAAAGAGAATCAGTAGTTTGCAACAGGGAAACAATGCCCCACATCGTTCCATAAATAATTCAATTTCTTCTTCTCAAATGCTCACCGGGAAAACAGCCCCCAGGCGTGCACACATATGGAGTGGGCTGGGAGACACACCTCAGGAGTGGGATGAGGCCCACCGCTGTGGTTTACTTTACTGACATTCTTCCTGGGCAGAGTCAGGTGGAGAGAAAGCCATTCGAAAGCACACCGAGTGCAGAAAAATAAAGGACAACCGAGCTCATAAAATCAAATCTTTAAGACAAAATATTGGATTTCTCTGGCTCTTTCTCTCCTGAGAACTCGGATTATTTTCACACATCTGCATTTCGTTAGTTCTTTCTCTCTTTAATAGGAGAAAAAAGGTGAAGGTGGTAGGAGTCTTTCTGAGTGTGGGCAAGTTATGCCTTCAAATAAGGATCTTAAAATATGACTTTCATCTCCTGAGTCTAGTGCTTCTATCCTCGGACTCTGTGATTAACAAGAGTTTTCTCTTAGGTTTGTGTCTAATATATATACAATTTTTCCACTCACCTCAGAATTAGAACAGCAGCTTCCAATTCTCATATTTTATTGTAAGATTGTAAGGTTGGTGCGAACAGGAGGTACATTTAGCACTCAAATGAGTAACGGGCTTGGGATCAGGGGAGTCAAAGGGTAGAGTGTTTATTCTGGGTAGGGCCGTGCTGGGTATTTTTAAGGAGCATTTGACATCTGGCTCTTTGGGCCAGTCTGGGTGGCTGGCGTCCTATTGAGTCAGCCATACTGCCTCAGGAGAAAGAGTCCTCTCTGCAGCCACCTCGATCCCCAGGAAAGGGTTCTCCTTCCCAGGGGGGGTTTGTTTGATTTCTCACTTGCGATTTTGTTGGCCAGCTACCTGATTTTTCAGTAGCTGTGTTAGTTAGTGGAGTAGCTGCAATATAGTAGCCTTGGACCAAGAGTTAGAAGACTGGGTTCTGACCTTGACCTGTGGTTAGGGTGACAATAAACTTTATCATTCAAAGCGGGATACTTTTGAAAGTCCAAGGAGGCCCTTTCATAATTTCTATGGAACATCAAGTAGCAATAGGACTGACCTGGGCTAACTGGTATACGTGGTCCCCCCACATTGGTCTCGGGGAGTCACCTCACCTCTCTGAGCCTCAGTTTTATCAATTTTAAAACAATGAAAAATACTGGTCCTGTCTATTTCTCAGGGTGTGAGGCTCAGATGAGATTGTAAATGTGGAGAATGTTTTTTAAAAGAACTCACTTTAGCCCTGGCTAGTGTGGCTCCGCGGACTGAGCATCAGCCTGCGAACTGAAAGGTCACTGGTTCGATTCCCAGTCAGAGCACTTCCTGGATTGTAGGCCAGTCCTTGGCTGGGGGTGTGCAAGAGGCAACGAGCTGATGTTTCTCTCTCTCTTTCTCCACCCCCCCTCAGAAAAGAAATAAAATCTTAAAAATAAGTAAAAGGACTCACTTTACAATTTACAAATCATTTCAGAGGAGGGCTGGCTGAAATCACTGAAGGTGATCAAAAGGTCCAAACTTCCATTTATAAGACAAGTTAGTCCCGGGGATGCAATGAGTCACAGTGGCTGCAGTTAACAATACTGTGTTGTTTATTGGAACGTTGCTAAGGGAATAGATCCTGAAAGTTCTCATGAGTAAGAAAGGAATGTCTGTAATCATGTGAGGTGAAGGATGTTAACTAGACTTAATGCAGTAATCATTTTACAATATATACATACGTCAAATCATTTTGTTGTGCACCTAAAACTAATACAATGATATATGTCAATTATATCTCAATAAAATCTGGGGAAAATCAAACATATGAGAGAGGGAAGTAAGTCAGCAAATAGTATTATTAGTGATCTGTATCATTTTTTACAAACTAAGTGAATAATAGAAAGGAGCCCAGAGACTTAGCATTCCTTAAAGGTGCTAAACCCTGAACACCGGCCCCCTGAGTTCCAGTCTCTAATTACGAAAACACTGCCTCGCGGCGGTGCAGTGGTGTTCCCGCCCCTTGCACACCCATTTCCGTGACCAGCTCTATCTTTGCTGCAAGGAAGAGTGGGGTCCACTCCATGGCGGAGGTTACACAGCCTCTGTGCCTTTTTCTCTTGGTCAGAGAGTGAGGAAAACAAGTTTTCTGACCAGGGTTTTGAGACTCTTTTAACCTTGGCCTCAAGACGTTAGCATCAGAGAGCCGGGGAATGGCATCTAGTGTGAGGTTTTAGTGTGGTTTTTAAAATGTGTAAAAAATGACGAGATACCCCGCTCGTCTGTCTGCTTATAATTGTTTTGGTGGTCTCTAAGTGGCAATAATTAATGTATTATTGCTTTTGTGCCATATAATTTCCCCATAACACAGAACCTAAATATAGTCCCTTCAACTCCATTGGAGGAACACCGCTGCAAGAGGGGCCTTGGCAGTCTCTGTGGGACGGGGTGGCGGCGTGCGGGGAGGGGCTCTTCAAGTATCCACGGGCTCCAGAGCCTCATTAACTCACTGCTGCATATGCTGATCTTGACTCAGAGATAGATGAAGGTCAAACTTTTAAAAATATATTATTAGGAAACTTGTTATAATTATATGGTGAAAGCATAGTGTGCTTGGGGCCCAATGTTGATTAATGTTAATTTTGGGGTAAACACAGGGAGAGAAAGACAGGAAAAGCCAGTGGACTCCAAAGCTAAAAATATTCTTGAGACTCAGCATCTGCGGGTGTACAACCTGATAATTACTTCTGAACGGCGATTACCTGTTCTTATATAATTAACCTTGACGCCCATCTGGGTAGCTAGAGCTTCTCTCCCGGAATGAAGCGACCGCTGCAATTCACAGGCCACTGAACCAAATCCAGAAATACCCGCACACCGTGTGACTCCATGCTGCTCGTTCCTGACTCTTCTTTTTCTGGAATCTGGGTAGTATGTTCATTGGACACTAAATCTTTTGGGAAGATAATAACAGTGGCAGCGCTGTAGATACTCTTGTGGAGGGTGACGTGATTTGGAAAGGAGACACAGACGTGAAGAGAAACTTGCAACTTAGTTTCACGAAAGCCACTTAAACAGTCTTCCCACCCCACAAGGCTTCTCACTCTGTCTCCCTTGGGAAAGCCTAGAAAAGACCATGGTAAGCAGTGTTTCAGCATTCTGGCACTGGTTAGTACTGGCTGTATCCAAACGACAGAGAAAGTAAGAGATCCAGGGAGGTGGAAGAAGGCTTTTTAGTCCGCGTGAGTGGGGCGTAAGATGGAATACGCTGAACTAGAACTCGGTGGCGACGCAATGGACGTGGGGTGGAGAGCAGGAGAGACCAACGGCTGCCTCCCCTTCAGAAGGCCTCTGGGTCAATCGCAGTTCACTGATTATTTTCTAGGACAGATCTCCTTTTCCTCCTTTTGAGCGGGACCCTGGTTGTGCTGGGATAAGCCGCCCTTCCTCCCACAGCTCTGTGTCTCAGTAAGACAGTCCCGGCCACCTCCTCTTCCTTCCACACCTGGTTGGGGAAGGAGCACATTCTGCCTAGTGAGACGTGAAGGAATGTCTGCTCTGTCCCCCTTGGGACACTTGGGACCGGCGGGGGCACCTGGAGAAGATGGTTTTGCTTATAAAATAAGACCACCACAAAGACTTAGACATCTCTGTCTTCCTCTGCTGGATGGCAGGGTTTGCCTGTGGTGCTGGCGCCTGCCATCTTGCTTCTGTGAAGTGAGCTAGCTTGAACACGGCCAACCTGTCGAGGGGGACAGAGCTGAAAGACAGGAGGGACTTGGCTCCCAGATGACGTAAAGGAGCCCATGCGAGAACTGACCTGGGATCTGCCCTCCCTTTGCACTTCTTACCATGTGAATGACACTCTGGTTGAGTCAGGGTTCTATTACTAGCAGTTGAAAACACCCTAACTGATAAAGTACTTTTAAAGGAGAGTCACATATATTTAATAACAAATCCATTTCTTTGCCCATACGAGGAACCTCAAATCCTTAGGAGGGGCCGTCTGAACTGGACAATGCTTCAGGTTAGTCATAACGACTATGATCACAACGGGCACATGCATAGGCTATACACTTTCTATAGTAGTTTGGCATTGATCCTGAACTTCGAGGCAGGTAAGATGAATGTTATCATCCCTATTTTCAAGATGAGAACATGAACGCAGAAAGTAGAATGATTTACCTGACTTTATGGAGCTAGGATACAATGCCTGAGCCTGGCAGAGAGAAATGTCTTCACCGTAAGAAACTGTAGATGTAGGAGGGGATTAAAAAGCAGGGATTTGGGGGGACTTGGAAGGCCTTCAGAACCAGATTTAAATCCCCAAGCTATGTCTTATTAATATTGTGGCCTTAGACAAATAACTTAAATCTCTCTGAACTTTTTAGCTTCTTCATCTGTCAAACGACAGTGATAAAGCCCATATCACCAGGCCATTTCAGGAAATTAATGAGAAATGTATTTAAAGTACTGGATCTACTGCTTGGTGTATCACAGGTTTCCTTCTCCTCCTCGCTGTCCACCCCGGACCAGGGACGCTGAGGCCACGCCATTCCTGCAGCTGTTTAACGGCGAATTGGGCGGCCACGAGTCCTGAGCACCGGCAAAGGCTTGATAGAACCAATTATTTCTAAAAATCCTTCAAAATGCAAGAGAGAGAAATAAAACAAAGGATAAAAATTGAAAGTGTTTCTGGTCAGTTGCTGGAGGTGAGCGATTTAGAAAGAAGGACGCTGCCTGACGGAGACAGGGCTGCCCTGGCCAGGCGGCAGTTTGAACACAAGGCTCTGAAGCCCATATGTGAGGCAAAGGTTGAGCACTATCTCCATGGAAAGCCCTGGATTGCATCTGAACGTCGGTGGCGGCCCAGGTGGTTTGCGTACAGAAACCTGGACAGCAGTCCTGGTGTAAAAACATTACTGATGCACACAGTAATGCAGAGAGTGTGATGGGGGTTTTATACACAGTGCATTTCTCATTCCCCCCTTTTTGCTGAGCACACATAGGTTGGTCCATAGATGTCTGATGCCTGCGCAAGGCCCTGTGCGGTACTGGGCTGCCCTGCATTTCCTGACCCCTGAGCACATCCAGTGGACGGAAGGGGCTTGTCATTCTCGTCTGTGTGGGAAAGGCCCCCTCATGTGCCCTCCTTCTTCCCACACTTGCCTTGCAGACACTTTGGCAGCACCGCAGGCAAATGTACTCACCTGAGACCTAATCAGGATGCAAAAAGGAAAAAAATGAGGAGCTGGGAAAGATGCTAAAATCGTCAATTACCCACCTGGGACACCCACTCTTGACTTCCCGGGCAAAGGCGAAGGCAGGGAGAGGGAGTGGAAGGGCAATTTGGGGCTCTCAATCTTGGATCTCTGTACCCACAGCCTTGAGCTCTGAGGGCCGGAGGGTTAAACTGAGGGGCTGAGATTCTGGGTTTTCTCCATGCTCGCTTGGCTGAATTCCCTATCGGAAATTGGCAACCCCTCGGAAAACTTCAGGTGGCTCTTCAAACAGCAGCGATGGCATCCCCAGGAAGGCGCGTGCTCTTGTGCCCGTGGAGAGCAGCTGTCTGTCGGCGTGTGCCTTCAGGCTGTGCATTCGACATGGCTGCCTTTTTAAATAAAAATCCTCTAGCGTGGTTTTCCATATGTCTGGTGAAATCCTGTAAGTATGAAAGGCTGATCTTTGCCATTCACTCCTGAGCAAGTCCATACGCTGTCACATCTCAGAGCCACTTATTTCTCTTTATTCTAAGTGTGCCCCGAGCCACCCATCCAGATGCATATCAAGTGCACAAGTCCACAAGGGAAAGTCATTTCTTAATGTTTAAGTTTGATTTATGACCCGAAACAGGAAAAATGTTTTGAAGTAATAAAAATAATAGAATGTGTTTCGTAATTTTGTAAAATGTAAGAAAAGGCGGTGGATGTGAAGAGCAAAAATCATCAAATAATAAAGTGACATAATACAAGTTTCTAGAGGAAATGGGCCAAATGTGTATCTCCTGGGCGTCGGAACCTCGATGCGGGGCTTTGGAGGTGCCATCTGCATCACACTCGAGCGCTGTTGTGCCCGGTGTCTCCGGACAGATGGTTCAGGGACCCGTTTTTTCTGACCATCCGTGCAGAAGGGTAATGCTGCCTGGGGCACACCTCCTGACACAGAGATGATGGGAGGAGAGAGAGAGACAAATGCCGAAGAGCTAAGCAGAGTTCAGAAAGACGGTCTCCTAGGTGTATGACGGCAGGCATCTTTTTAAGCTTGGCCACTGGCTTGTTAGTTACTTTTAAGAGGATGGCAGAACCATTGTTCTGGAGAGACTGGCCCTGGAGCTGGGAGCCTGTCATGCAGGATGGGGGCGAGGCCAGGGAGAGGCTCTGCGGCTGGGTAGCGAGGAGAGGGAGGTGGCCTCCTCCATCCTGTGCTACTGGGTGAGAGCCAGAGGCTGGGACCGAATAACTTTGCTGCCCCCTCAAGGGGTGTTGGGAATTGGTCTCTGCACTGAAGTGTGTGGCTGGAGTTAGCTGCCAGCCGCCCTGGTCTCCTAGCAGCTCGGAGCCTCCTGGCTTCCTGTGTGGCCTGGCAGTGTCCCTGGAGAGCCAGACTCTCGGTATCCCCGGAGGCCGCGAGGCTCTGGATAACAAAGAAGAAGTCAGTCCCCGCTGCCAATGTCACACAATCAGCAGGCCCGGCTTCCAGGACAAGAGTTACCCCAGGGTGCCACCCGAACTTGTCCAGACACCCCCTCCACGGGGACAGAAAATGCCGATTCCCACCATGTGCGGAGCGGGCTCTGGCGCTGCAGTTCCCCGGCCCCTCACAACCCGTGCAAGGTTCTCCTCAGAGATGAGGGAGCGCTCAAACCACCGAGCTGCCTTTGTCAGCCGATCACCCCAGCTCTCTTTTCCACCCTGTGGATCCTCTCCCACTTCTACGGGAATCCTAGACTTTGGAGGAGGCAGAGACCTTGAAAAGCAGTCCATCCACGTGCTCTCATTTCAGAGAGAAGTCATCAGTAGGGCTAACGACCTGACTACACATGTTCTGCAAGCTGGCCTCTCCTGCCTCTGCCCAGCAGGGGTCTGGGCCAGTGGAGGGCGACAATAACCCAAGACTCTTGCATCCCGGCTTGGGGACCTGCTGCCACAGCCCCCACCCCTCTGCCGGGTGGAAGCCCCTTCCCAAAGGCCGTGTCTCATCCTCTCTGTCCAGCGGGGCCATTGCTGCACTGGGCCGCTCCTGCCTCTGGCCTGTGGTTCTCCTGTGCACTATAGGTTGCTACGGCTGCCCTATCAAATACCACTTGCTCGTAATTCCAGAGGTTAGAAGTCCAAAATCAAGGTGCTGGAAGGTTTGTTTTCTTCTGAAGCCCCTCTCCCTCGGCTTGTACGAGGCTGTCTTCTCCCTGCATCTTCATAATAGTCGTTTTTTCTGTCTGTGGGCAGGTCTGGCCTGTCTGTGCGCCAATCTTTTCTCCTTATAAGGACACCACTCAGATTGGACTAAGGTCCATCCTAAAGACCTCGTTGAACATGATCACCACTGTAAACATCATATCTCCAAACACAGTCACATTCCAAGAGGTGCTGGATGGTAGGGTTCACCATGTGAGCTTGGGGGGTGCACCGTTCACCCCAGGACAGCCTGCTTCCATTCTACGTCAGCCACCTGACTCCCTCTCCCGCCTGCCCCCAATGGCCGGGCTTCCAAACACTCGGGAGATCGTGGCTCAGATCGAGAACACGGAGCGGGAGCCCTGCCCTCTACCTGCCCCTCTGGTGGGCGTGGATGGCTGCCCTGGGGGGAGGTGTCCTGCCTGGGCTTCCTTTCTCTGGGCTCCCCATAAAGGGAGTTCCAGCCAGGAAGGTGCACTTAGCTCCCTGGTCCCCAGCAATGCAAGCTGAGCCCTCAGGTTCCCTACAGCTGCTCCCCTGCTTGTGTGGTGGAACCCGCCTACGTGGAGTTTGAAATCAGAGAGTCTGAGTGCCTTCCCGATGGGCAACCTCCCATCAGCAGCATTTGGGCACTGCTCCCCTGCCTACTAATAGCCGTGCCAAGAATTTAATGTGACGATTTCGTAGAGAGCCACAGTAACTTGGTAAGGTCCCTATCATTGCTCTCATGTTATAGGTAAGAAAAGGAAGATTTCGTGAAGTAAAGGGAATGCAGCTGGGAAACAGAGGAGCCCAAATCTGAACCCAAGTCTACGTGGCTTCGAGACTTTGCTTCTCTCCGTAGCCCTACCCTGCCTCCCTAGCTAACCTGAGTGAACATCCCACGTGTGTCTAAGGAACTTCTTCTCACCTTCCAGGACAGTTCTCAGGTTTCAGCCCGGCGTTACTCTCCCCCTATCATTTCTTGAAGGCAGAGCTCAGCGCAGTGTCCAGGGGAGGGATGAACTTTGGGGTCAGGGTCGGGGTCAGGTTCGAATACTGGCCACACCATGGACTAGCCATGTGACCCTGGGTAAGTTGTTAGGTTTTAATGAGCTTCAGGTTCATTATCTGTAACAGGAGATAGCTTCTGTCTCCTAGGGATGGAATTGGAGATGGTGTGCCAGCTAGCCACTGGCACGTTGTCCGGCACGCAGTAGGCAGGTGCTCTGAAAGGAAGTTCTGGAAGGAAGGAGACTCAGAAAATGTGGTAATTAAATGCATTTGGGACTTTTGATGGGATTTTGAATTAAAAATCTAAGGAATATTTACATTAATATTATATGTTAAAAATAACATGTATGAATATGTACCTTTATAAAGTCTACATTCAGATACCTCCAGTTGTCCCAATAATGTATGTATAGTTATGTATGTATCTGTGTGCGTGCATTGGATGTATTGGGGCAATGATGTGTGTACATTGTTGGGACAACTGGAGGAATTTGAATGTGGACTTTGGATTAGATGTGAATCAAAATGGGGTTCTGGAATGAATCTGACAATTTCAAGCAACCGAAAGCAACCTCACAGGGTGATGTGATCCTGAATTCCTCACTGGGCAGATCAGTCAGTAGTCATGCCCCAGGCCTATAACTTCCTTAGTAAAAGTTTCATCTTTGCCTTAAGCCAGTCCCGCCCACTGCTCTTATGCATCTAGGTTAACACACCTTTGAAACGCCAGCGTAGCCTCTTCTTCTGGCCCTGGGGAGGTATAACCACCCTGAAAGGAGCAGAGAGTCTTGTAACAACCCTGGAGTCCAAGCATAGAGATTTTCCCGCCTCGCTTTCCCCCACCTTCCTGTTTTCTCCCTTCCATCCCCTCCTTCATTCCCACACCAGTAAAAGGAACTGCAAAACCGTCATTCTCTGGAGCATTTGAGATCTTGCTTCCCAGCCTGCCATCAGAGGGGCTCACATAAGCCCTTACAAATATGCTCTATAAGTTTGGACGTCTCTTACATTGACTTAGCTGATGGTATGGCATCAACACCCCATGTCCCAGCATGGCCGTGGTGCTGTGGCTGTGGGAAGGCTGCCCCTGACCTGAGGGGACACACGCTGAAGTATTTTAGGATGAAGTGTTCCAACATCTGCCACAGACACTCAAATGGCTCATCAAACAAATGAACACACACACATGTGTGCTGATGGGCACCCGTGTGCACAAACACATTGAGAAACAAGCAGACGTGACACAATGAGTCTTCTTTGTACTGTTAGTGCAACTCTTCCGGAGGTTTGAAATTTCTCAAAAAGGCAAGGGGGCTTCCTGCAAGACGTAGGGTGCAAGTTTGGGGGACAGCCCAGTGGAGTGTGGGAGTCTATTCTGATTTCTCCCCTGCTTGTTCTGTTACTGCCATGAGAAACTGCCTCTTCTGGCTGGGGAGTCAGGTCCCCCGTTTCCCTGGAGGCTCACCGCCACCACCATGGGGCTTGCAGGGAGGAGCCACCTGCTGTCTCGGCTGCATCCCAACCCAGCATTTTAGAGATGTGCAGAAGCCCAAATTTCAGGTTGCTAGATTTAGAAGGCAAAAATGCTGAATGCCCAGTGAAAACATTAAAAAACGAATAATGTTTTTAGTGTAAGTATGTCTCAAACATTGCATGGGTCATAACTTGACCTAAAAAATGATCTGTAGTTAACGTGAAGTTCAAATTTCACTGGACATTCTGTATTTTATCTCCCCCTCCCCCCACTCCCCACCATGGAGGGCATAGTCCTCTAAGCACACTGAGTCTTAAGACCCAACAGAGAAGGTTCTCAGGCTCCCGACGAGGTGTGCAAATTGCTGCAGCGACCCTGGCCCTCTGCTCCACACTTCCAAGCAGGCACCTGGAAAAGCAGCTGGTTGAGCAGGGACAGAACCATGGGCTTCAGGGAGGGAGAGAACAGCCCGCAAAGTCCTCCAGATGACTCTAACCCAGTCATGCTGTGCAGGAGTGCGGTGTGCCGGGTGCCTCCCTCCCCCCTCCTCCCCTCCCTCCCTCCCAGCCCAGCCATCCAGCCTCAGGCAGAGCCCCGTGGCTGCCAGCAGAGCATTTAGAGCTGGCCAGCTGGCTGGGGTTTGAATCTTGGCCTCCCCACTGACTGGCTGGGTGTGTGTGGGTAGCGAATTATCTGACCTATCTCAGTTTCCTCATCTGTAAGACCCAGGTGATAACGGTGCCTCCCTCACAGCCTGGCAGTGAGGATTCACGGAGCTAATGTCTGCAGAGCACTCAGGGAACTGCCTGAGCTGCAGGCAGGGAGCCTGGTATAAGTTAAATAAACAAGCTCTTGCATGAGAAGGCCAGGGTCTCCGAGCTGCAAGTTACCATAAACTACCGTTAAGCCTACCGTTCCGAGGCCCCAGGACCCTGCAGGAACTTCACCCTGCAGACGTGGGCAAGGTACTCAAGTCTCGGGCTCACTGCTGGCTAGGCACTTGCGGTGTGAACTCCGGAAGGTGACAAGGAGACAAAAAGGTTGACAACCTGGGGCAGTGTCTGTGCCTCTGACCCAGCTCCTGACCACCTGGGAGGACTTGGGCACTGGGAGAAAGTGGCTCAGCTTTTGGGGAAGGAACCTCGTGGACAGCCCGTCGCCATGGTAACTTATTCAGCGTGTCCTTTGCTCTTTGATGTCTTTTTCCGACTCCCTCCGGGCCTCCTTCCCTCCCCTCTCTGTAATTTTCAGTTCTGTTTCTCGACTTCCTGTCCTCCATTTAGACCTGTGCCTCTTCACTTTATTTTCTCAAAAGGAAAAAACCAATCACTTGCGTGGTGCTCAGGCCTGTTGAGGGTTACAGTTGTGGCAGGTCCCTGGTGTCCCCAGTCAGCCCCACAGGGAAGCATTGATGGTAGCAGATTGACTTGGGGGCCAGAGGGCTGCCCTGAGTCTTGTGTCCCCAAGTGGATGGGCCTCTTGGGGTGCAGGGGGGAGGCCACAGTGACTCACGCCGGCAGGAAGGAATGATGCTTAAAACGAAAGAGAAACATCTGCCTGTGGCTGTGGCCTCTCCCTCCTTGGGGGCAAGTTCTCATGAGAAGGAGCCTCTCTGAGACCGGTTCCCAGCAGCCAAGGCAGCCCGACCTTCAGGTCTTTCCCACCGAGGGCTCAGACACACTGGTGCGGTGGCAACCTGTCGCTTCTGTGCCCAGTCCCAAGTCCTGACGCGCAGATTCCAAGAGCACAGTAAAGGGGTGGCTGTCTTCAGCCACTGAGGGTTGGGTTGGTTTATTACGCAGCCCAGCGACCAGCGCAGACTGCTCCCCCTGGCAGGGCCTGTGCTTGCTTTTGCTGGTCTCTTTTTCCTGTGCTTCCATTGCGAACCCAGCCATCCTACCACTGATATATTTGCAATTTTTTTTTTTCAAAAATAACAGTGCTATAAAAATAGAAATTCAAGATACAATTGACTCATGGTCCCATCACCTAAACAAAAATCTTTATTTTTCTCGCACTTGTCTTTTGCATCCACAAGTGCTTCCTACCTGTTTACTGTGCAGTAGCCTGTAAAGAACCAACATTCCCTCCTCAGTGTTCTCTAGCACAGCTGACTTTTCCATGGGGAAAAGACAAGTGTGAAAGACAAGTTCGTGTGAAAGACAAGTTCATGTGAAAGACAAGTTCACTGATGACACTTGCTACAGATTGCGGGAAAAGGGGTCATCACAAGGGCTGAAGGACCAGTGGGGAAGAGAGAATAAACTCAACTCTTCACACGGCTTGGGCGAGTCAGCGTTTGCAGCCAAGGAGCAAGGGGTGTTGGTGGATATAAAATTACTAAGGGGGAGCATCTCGGGTAAAGGAAGATGCTGGCAGTACTGACCCAACACGATTCTTGCTGGAGGCAGTCCAGGGTGATCAGACGTCACAGGGGAGGTGGTGGAGGAGGAGGAACCTGATTAGACATCCAGGGTGATCAGGATACGGAGGGTGAGGGGTTCTCACTAAATGGACTCCGTCAGGATCTGCCCAGGATGGGGTAGAGTGGAGAAGGGCGCTGACGGCCACAGCTCAGGCCGAGCTGGGAAAATCCAGCCGAGCCCAGAAGACAGCGGGCAATGAGAGAAACATTGTCACTCATCAACTTTTTTTTTTAAATAACCTGCAGTTGCAATCAGATCTTGCTTTCCTGATATATGCATTTTCACCTAACAATTGACTTGGAATATCATTGATAGTGATCTATGCTACATCAACTTAATAGTTTAAGGCCAAAGGACATGTTAGTTACCTAAGTTCCAAGCCATTGTTGGTGGTAGCGGATACTTACCTTCTGTCCCATCTCTAGCCCACCTGTACTAGTTTTCCTTACTTCTTTCTCTTTCCTTCTGTTACTGGTTTTTCCCTAAGATAGGTTTGTCAATCTTATTGTCAAGGACATGGGAGTTTAGTAAAATCCCAATTATCCAGGTAACTTCAAATGTGGACTGAGCCTAGCAAGAGGTTCACGTATTCCTAAGAGTCTGGAAGACTTTAGGTAAAGTTCTTCACTATGCACGTTGCTGGTCTGGGAGTCTCAGTTCAGTGCCAGTTCACTCTGCTTTGTGGGTCAGGCTGCAGACTCTGTGCTTAGGTCTTTGCATCTCCCAGTCCCCTGGTCTCCTCGCATCTCTCCCGGAGGCTTTCTGCCTGTTTCCACTGCCTTTCCCCACCAGCTGGGGGGGTGGGGGGGTGGTATCAGAGCCCTTCCCTCCAGCATAGAGCCAAGGGTGCAGATGGGTTTATGTCTGCAGGCAACATTCCCTGGGAGCTCCGCAAAGATGACCTTTGAGAGTTTATTATTTTATGGAGGGAGCATCTTTAGATTGTCGAGGATAGACTAGGAGACCCTGGGCAAGGGCTGGAATGCAGCAGATGGGGCAGAGTTGTGTACGTGCAGGGCTGGTTGGTCTGTATTTAATACTTTAATATTTTGTTTATTGTGGAATTTATTTTTTGCATTCATTTTAGTTTTTAGAAAGCATTGTTAAAGTGATGTTTGTCTTGATGGCTGAGTTTTGTTCCCCACCCCCTTAAATTTTGCACCTGAGGTAAGTGCCTTGCATACACCCCCTTCCCGACAAGATCACAGGCCTTTGTCCTTGATCTAGCTCTCGGGCAGGAAGCGAACGCACAGACACACAGCTCTGGTCTGGACTCTTCACCCCTGCTAGCCCCTGATTTCCCTCTTTTCTCACTCTAGCTCCACTCCATTCTCACCTTTCTCTAACCTGTCGAAGGCCGGTCCCATGCAAACACCGGGCTGTCTAGTCCATGTCTGTACCTGAAACAGGAAATAAAGGACTGAGGAGACCAGTGTCACAAATCTGAGCCCATGTGACTCTCAATTGACAGATGTAGAGAAGTGACAGAACTCAGTTTTCTTTCCATGAATAATCAGGGCAATTATTCCGACATTCTTACTCACGCTAGGGGTCCGGAGATGGCCCTCCATGGTGATGTGCACAAAAGGGTCACTCTTTATTGTGATGCAGATGATTTGATTCATCAGAATGGTTTAATCAGCCCTGGCTCGTGTAGCTCAGTAGATTGAGCGCAGGCTGGGAACCAGAGGGTCGCCGGTTCGATTCCCAGTCAGGGCACATGCCTGGGTTGCAGGCCAGGTCCCCAGTGAGGGCCACATGAGAGGCAACCATACATTGCTATTTCTCTCCCTCCCTTCCCCTCTCTCTAAAAATAAAAAAAATAATAGTTTCATCAAATATAAAAGTCCATTTTTTAAAAAAGTAGATAACATGTCCTGCTCTGGTCCCTTTCCTGAAGTCTTTCCAGTCCTCCGAGCTGGGGAAAGGTCTGAATTTCAAGGGTTACATCTGGGATGGTTGAGGCTTTGGGAGAGGTGAGGTAATCTGCTTCCCCATTCATGTAAAAAAAAATAAAGAGAAGCTAAAAAAATTTTAAAAAATACAATATTTTAAAATAAAAATAGTGCTATAAAAGTGGCAATGTCAAAATACAATGCCCCTCACTTGGCTGATTGTAAGCGTCCAATCTGTACTTGTTCTTCTGGACGTTAATTTAATGTAAACTTTAAATTTAATAAAGCTTCAAAGAAAAGCCGATGAAATGGCAGATTTCTCTGACGTTAAGGACTGTAGGCAGATGTAGATGGACTCCTTCCCTCCCTCCTTCCCTCCCTCCCGTCTTTCCTCCCCACCCACACTCGGAAACGCTGGCAGTCATCTGGGGTTGGCTTATTTACTGCAATAGACTATGGCCATCCAAATGAACCAGATACAGTTTTGTATACATCTCAAATACTGACAAATGTGGCTTAGTCATGAGACTCTGAGGTTCTGGTTGGCCAGATTAGGCATCAAGAAAAATATCTTCTCCCAGATGTCTCAAGGAACGGGCCAGAGCGGTCTCCTACCATGTGGGGAGAGAACCTGCTGAGTGGATCGCCCCACAGCCCCTCGCACATCAGAATATCGGGGTTCCCCTCTCTGGGATGTGTTTTGACTGACGCTTAATTCGTCTTCCAAAGGAATTTAAAATACATTCTTTACCTGTAACATATATTTGGCAACACTTTGAATTTCAGTGTGAACCTGTGCAAGGGAGACGCAACTAAATCTGGTGGCACATTAAGGCCACTGACAGATCACACATTTTCTTGATAGAATTCCCCCTCTCCCCAGTGCTCAGTCAGAAGGCCCACAGACAGTAATTAAGCCATTACAAAAACACAATAGGGCGTAGCATAATAGAACCATCATCCTGTCAAGGCACGCAGAGCAGGGAATCGGGATAACACAAAGGAACACAGTGCATCCAATTTAGTCCTGCTGTGGAAATGCCGAGAGCCAGGGCTCTCAATGAGGGGGTAGAGGGAACAGTGATTTCCACTGATAACTAGAGACCGAGGGTCTTAGTTTTCGGGAAATAGCAAACCAACCGGCAAACCATCAAGCAATGCGTCAGGGAGGTGCAGTTATCCACAGCGTAGTGAGGAACATCAGAAGCAGTGTTCCTACACTCATTTGGGAAGTAAAGGCTTAACACAAAAATACGGTGTGACCTTGACTCCAAATATCTCACAAGAAGGATGGAATTAAGCAAACAAGATAGAATGCACCTTACGTAAATCCAAAGGGGGACCAGGTTACTATGCTCCAGAAATGCTGGGGGAGCCTTCACTTGAGGAAGTAGGGCTTGAAATGGGCCTAAAACGAAGTGGACAATTTGGATTAGCGAGAGAGAAGAAAGGAACTGATATAAAAAAATATACCAGAGAGCCAGACATTCAAGAAAATATTTACACACAAATATTCGGTGCTGTAGCCTACAAAATAAAGTATCAGACATTTAAGGTGTGGCCATGTCGTCTTCCTTGAAAGTTAGAGCAACGATAAAATGATAATATGTAGTAAAAAAGTAAATATGAAATGCACATGTAATATGATCAATCCATAAAAGAAATTTATATGCAGTAGAGAAAAAAGACTGGAAACAATTATATCCAATGTTAATATTATTTATTTCTTATGGGAAATAAGAATATGAGTGATTTTTATTTTTCTTCAAACAATAAAATCTCTACAATTGAGTGAAACAAAGAGGGACAAAAATTTTTTCAAAATATATTTTGGATGGGCTGCATATATAAATTTTACAATCATCCGTAGGTTAATATACGTGTTAAAAGGATTTTTTTAGACTCTTGTGGACTGAATTGTGTTTCTCCCAAATTCAGCCCTCACCCCCAGTATGGCAGTACTTGTAGAGGAGGCCCGTAAAGAGGTAATTAAGGTTAAGTGAGGTCACCAGTCTAGGATCTTAATCCGATAGGACTGGTGTCCTCATAAGAGGAGGAAGAGTCACCAGGGATGCGCGCGCATGGAGAAAAGCCAAGTGAGGACACGGCGGGCCATCAGCAAGTCCAGCGGAGAGGCCGCAGGAGAAACCAAACCTGCCAACAGGCGGATCTGGGACTACCAGCCTCCAGAACTGTGAGAAAGCAAATTTCTGTGGTGTCATGCTGTCTTATTACGGCTGCCCTAGTGAGCCAATAGAGAGGGAACCCCCCTCAAAACGGAATTTATTTATAAAAATTGTGCATTTATTCTCCCATATTTGAACTTCAGTCACCTTCAAAGTACTTTCCATTTGACACAGTGCAGCTACTGAGATGTTTTTTCCACTGCTCAAAAACTGGTATTGAATTCGTGGATTTTGATGCCTTTTAGTGCTTCTGCTGTTTTTTGTTCCACCTCTTCCACATTGGCAAAACTTTTCCCTTTAAGGACTTTTTTTTCCAAAGAAACAAACAAAAAAAAAAGTCACTTGGGGTGAGATCAGGTGAATAGGGAGGGTGGAGCACAGGGATCATGCCATTTTTCGTCAAAAACTGCCGAACCCTCAGTGTGGTGTGGACAGGTGCAGCTGTGAATCGCCCATCATGAAATGGGCAAAGGCCTTGAAAGAGTCTTCAAAAACAATTCATTGAAGCCACACACAGCCTCTCACAACCATGCCAGCTGGTACACAGATTCAGATGTGTTCCTAGAACACTCACCTTGCTGGGGAAGCCTGTACTCCAAGGGGCCCTCCCCCCGGAAGATAATTCCGGTTTCTTTGGGGTTCCCCCTTGTACACTACCTTTACATGACTAACAGTATAGAGATTTGTCCATCTCCATTTCTGCTATAAAATTAACATAAAATAACCCATGGCATCTATCCACCAGAATGAACCTGCCATGTCCCATGTTGGTAATGTCTCCCACTCTGGGTCATTCTGTTGCTGAGTACCACCAGGAACTTGGCCATGGGTCAACACCAAAAGCAGCTGCAGATTGTACGAGGCTCCGAGGACAACCTCTGCAGTGACCACGGACAGTAAACTGTAGTGTCAGTGGGCACCACTGGGCACTGGGAGAGACAATCCAAGTGGAAGGGCCCCTTTGCTTCTTTTCCTATGGATGTGGCTCCTCGCAGCTCTCCCAGCTGGGCCGAAGGAACTGTGGCCTCAGGTTCCCAGTGGGCTGCCGGCGGACAGCCCTCTCCCATCTGCTCACTCTGGGAACCGCCCTCCAGGGAGACGGCCTCTGTTTTCAACACCTGCCTACTTTTGATGGCCAACCTCCATCCAACGATGGGTCAAGGCGGGCATATAAATTTGCTGTGTATATATGTGATATTTCTCTGACATTGTTAGAGTGTGAGCAGGATTTTAAAGTATGTTGATGTTCTACTTTGAGTGAACCTGCATTCCCTAAAAGCTGAGTGAATTGCATAGTTACTATGTGTGAGTCTTGTCTATTCCTTGGTGCCAGGCTGCTCAGCAGGCAGCTAGGTGAACCATTGCCCAGCTGACTTATGGGAAAGATTATATCATGACCAGATACTCACGACAATCCACTAAGAAAAGGACCTGTAAAGGCAGAAGGGAATGGCAGGGAGATGGAACTGACCAAAGGGACAGTACCGGGGGCTCTGGCACCAGGGTGCATTAAAACGCAGATACCACTGAGGGGGCCTTGCCCCGGAGGAAGGGACAAATGGTACAGGAGGATTAAAGGTCGTTCTCCGTTTATATTGATGGGACCTCTGACTCATTCCGGAGTCCACCTGGTGAAAAACAGAAGGGGCTTGAGGGGTCTGTCGGGTTCGTTTTAAAATGAAGACAGCTTCTCAAGAGGGAGTGAGTCAGCTCTGCTCACACCAGGTCTTCTCTGGTCTTAAGCAACTGCCTATATTAGCACATTAGAATATTAAATGCCAAAGCTGGGAAGCACCTTACAAGTTATCTAACTGTAGAATGGCCAAGGGGTTTTAATACAGGCCATGACTTGGACCTGTTAGTAGTGTGACTGTTGGAGAGCTACCTTGAGGATTAGGAAGATGACCAGGACTCAGTGGGAAGGAGTGTCGTGGTTGGTTCTGGATGTCGGGCATGGCTGTGGGCTGGGGGCTTGGAGCAGTCACTTCATCAACATCCTTGGTAGTCCTGCTGTCTTCTTTCACTGGCCAAATCCTCTGGCCACAGTGATTGGCTCAGAAATAGGCATGTGATTCAAGCTGAGCCAATCACAGTCTTTTCCTGGGGCTGTAAGGAAGAAATCATTTCTCTTCATGGGAGCTATTAGGATGTGTGGCCCCAGACCCGCCAGGGGCATGGCCCCTGCTGAGTGGAGAAGCTGCTAAGAACTGGGCCCAGGGACAGGCAAGAGCTGCGATGACAGCCAGGGAGTCCTGGCACAGTCCCTCTCCACCCAATCTTGAAGCCAGCGTGACCCCTCCCTTTCCCTGTCATGTAAGCTGGTGAACTCACTATTGACTTCTAAATCACGCATGCACCCTGAAAATGCCAAACCCTGTCTTTCATGCTTAAAATCATATCCTGGTTAAACACTTCTGCAGAAACGGATGAATGCCTACGTTCCCTGGGAGACTTGGCCCGGGAGCAGCAGTTATGTTTTCAACTCAGCTCTCATTGAGTGATAAGGCAGAACCCAAAGGAAATGCCACACACAGCTGGGGGGTTTTGATAGAAGACAAGAACTGGGGACGGTCTGGGTCATGGGGGACACAGGCCAGGGAGGTGCGGGAGGAGGTGGTGATGTTGACTGAACGAGAGAACGCAGGGGGCAGCAAACGACGTCAGTCCTAGACATTGGGAGAAACGTAGGGACTAAAGAGGAGAAGGGAGAGAACCCTTCTCTGATCTGTTTCCTGCCTGTCCACTCACACAGTGTCGGCAGGCATCCCGGACGCTCCTGGCAGTCTCGATCACCTGTTCTGGTCACAGGTCCCGTGGCAGGCAGATGTGCCGTTAGCCAGTCCCTGAGGAAGGTGACCGACCACCTGTTCCTGAGCTCACTCTGTGGGCCCCCAGTGCTCACCCACATCGCGAGCCTGTGCCCCCCTTGGCGTAACCCTGCCTCGGCAGGCTGCCTGGAGGGCCACCAGGGAGTCCCCTGAAGCCCTGGGTGTGGGCATGGACAAAGTGCCCCCAGCTTTCTGGCACATCGCAAGGCAGAAAAAGAAAAGCCATGTCAAAGCAACACGGAACAATGGCATTTGAAATTCTGCCAAGTGTTCCTACTTCTCTCGGTTGTCAGCAGTTGAGTTTGAGACAATAGTGAAAACAGTCCTTTTGGCTTCTACCTAAACTTTAACAGAGGGGAAAAAAAAAACCCAGCTTCGGAATTGGAACTGGAATGGTGTCCTCACCTTATTTGCCCCGACCCCGAGTTGCCCTGCGCTACAAGGAATCGAGAACACGGAGCCTGGAAACTCCGTGTTTATGGGACAGGGCTCGGGCCTCCGTCCCTGACTCACAGCCTTTGGAGCTGGTGCTGATTTAATAGCCATGTGGGAGGGAAGCGTTTCGCCAACTTGAGAGCCCCCTCCTTAGGTTCAACATTAAGCAAACTTCAAAACTTCAGTCTTTCAGCGTTGGGAGTTTGTTTTCCCTTGGAAAATGTCTGGATCCTTTTTCTCTGGAAGAAGGGGAAGAAAGGGCTAAGAGCACAGATGCCAGGTTTAGTTGGGCATGAAATCACTGTTGGACAACTCATTTTTCCTGAGTTAAGTGTCAAAAAATCCGCAATGGACAGAACCAGTTTTCCTGAAATTACACAGGGGTGCACAGCTGAGAGCAAACTTCCTGAACGGTTGGGCTGGGGTGGTGCTGCCCTTTCTGGGAACCGGGGTCCCTCCCAGTGCAGAGGGCGAGGGATAAGTGGTCTGAGTCCAGCACCAGGGTCCAATCCATGGCTGTTTAAGTCCCTGGCTCCTGGCTTTGCTCAAATGCCCTTATTTCTGAGAAGCTATGAGGCGAGCTTCTAGTTTGCTTGGAAGGTCTGCAAGTTTTCATTTTGGAAGTGTCACTCGATGATTTTTTTATGGGGATCTCAGGAAAACTCATAAAGAATTAGTTTTATATGGTCTGGCAGGGAGGAAAGCTGTATCCTCCTTATTTAGCAATGGTGACTGAGGGTTCCTCTGTCCACCATGGGCTGCCTGTCACCAAAGCCATCGGAGCGTAGAAGTGGGCACTCTGGCGTTTTCCATGTCTACCTCCATGGGCTCTGGACCGTGGCTCTCTTCATCTTGCTGTCTTCTGACTGGTGTGGCACAGCAGCGTTCCCATGTAGGTCTTATATGGGCGCTCAGAACAGGCTATGACCTTTTAGGTCAGCGCAGTGAAAGTTTCTTTCAGAATGTCTGTATGTAATGTGGCTTTTCTCAATGAATGTACTGCATACTGGATTTTCTTATGTGGGCACGTGTGTGTATCTGCAGGTGTTGGGGCTTTGCATCATCGTACATTGAAATGAATGACATTACTTAACATCCAGGTAGTACCAAGCCCACCTTAAAACCCTGAGAGTAAATTATAGCTGGTTCCAGAAGGAAAGAAGGGACTCTGGGAGGTGGCAGTGAGTGTAGGGAGTGGAGCTGCCCTAAAGATGTGGCGCCATCTTTGCAGGTTTTGGCCTCTGGGTACACCAGTCTCCCAAACCTCTCAGTGCAGAAAGGAGGCTAAGGCCCCAGGAGGGGTCCCTACGCTGCCCCACACAGGGCCTGGTGTTGCAGGCCAGCTTTGCTGCTCCCCTAGTCCCTTGCTGTACAGAGCAAGAATCGAACGCATTATGGGCCCATGGGCAGGGCAGGGTTTTGCTCACGGTGTTCAGGTGTCCTGAAGTACAGAGCAAGGGACAGTCCTTTCCTCCAGTAATGGTCTGTGAGGAGGCACAAGCTCCCCCGGGAGCAGTGTGTCCCCTGGTCACGCTCGACTGAAGTGTAAATGACTTCTGAGAGCAGAATAAGCCAGTCGGTGAATCCATCGTTTGAACTTCTCTGACTGGATAGTGATTCTGAGACTTTGAAAACCTTCAAAGATCTCAGCCCATGAAATCAATAATTCATTTTTCAAGTTGCCAGGGTTAAGGGAAGAATTCTACTCAGCAAGCTAGGTTGCGGACTTAGTCTGTGGGGAGCAGCCTCCCAGACACTAAAAAGGCCACTGAGCTGGGAAAAAGACATTCCCTGCCCTGGAGGAACTGTCTAGGGAAGAGCAAAGGACAAGGACAAACACGGTTACGGGGTCAGTACAGAGAGCTGTGGGACTCAAGGGCAAGAATAGCTGGGGAGGTTGGAAGTAGGGGAGGGAAGATGGGGAAGGGATAAGGGCTCTTTTCATGAATGTACTGTAATTACATATGCAAAGTTACAAAGGGCAAAAACCAATCTGAAATATGTCTCATCCTTGTGCATTTCTTGACTAATAATTTTGAAACAATGACACAAGCCGTCAGATTTTATGCTATACGTTTGCATAAATTCTATTTAACCCCGATCATCAATCCTTTGAAATGCACATAATTAGCCTAATTTTTTTTCAGGTGAGAAAATGAAGCTCAGAGAGGTCAGGTTACCTGTCCAAGACCCCTCAGGTACTCAGTGCAAGACCTGGGATACTAACCCACCTCCATCCATGCAACTTCCATGCCTGCCCTCCCCATCTCCATCTTTTCATTTTATCTTGTGTTTAATTGCTTGTTTGTTTGTTTATTTATTTTTTGTTCGCTGTTGAGACCTGAAGAAGAGTCTGAAGGCCATGGACCCTGAAGCAGTTCCAGCAGAGCTCAGGAGGCCCCTTGGCTCCTCGTGTTCATGACTCCTCCTGGCCGGGTCCTGGGCTTTGGTCTGGAGCTGAGCATCACCAGCTTCCTGTGGCCAGGCTCAGGCCCTGAGGCACCAACGTCCCCAGCCGCCTGCATTTGGCCCGGCCCCCTCCACAGGCTCTGTCAAGTGGCTTCCCTCATCCGTCTGCCTTGCTGGCCCTTACACTGCAGACAGGGAACAAAACTGGAGAAGGGAGGAAAACCGTGCGTTCAACAAAGGGAAAAGCCTCCTCCTGTAGGCCATGGGGCGTGATGACTAAGGTCTGTGAGAGGTGTTACCTGGTGACGAGGAGCTACAAAGCCAGGTACGGAACAGGTTGTGCCCTCTGCCCGTAACTGCTATCCCGGAGGCCTGAAGAGTTGTCTTGGGCCCCACATTAAATACATGTGGTACATAATCACAAAAAAATCTCATCATGTTTTCTGTAAATTTACGATTTTTATAAAAGATTTTATTTATTTATTTTTAGAGAGAAGGGAAGGGAGGGAGAAAGAGAAGGAGGGAAACATCCATGTGTGGTTGTCTCTTGTGAAGCCCCCACCAAGGATCTGGCCCGCAACCCAAGCATGTGCCCTGACTGAGAATCGAACCAGTGACCCTTTGGTTTGCAGACGGGCACTCAATCCACTGAAACACACCAGCCAGGGAGTAAATTTACAGTTTTGTGTTGGCCACATTCACAGCCATCCTGGGCTGCATGTGGCCTGTGGGCCGCAGGTTGGACACCCCTGTTACAGAGTCACAGCGCAGCTGGTCCACCACTTTGAGCAAGCAGATGGTGGTGGTCATCCTTCCGCGTCACCGCGGAGGCAGCCAAGGAGAGCCCAGTCCTGAGACACGCTGAGCAGGAAGGCTGGACCTGCATCTGTTCCCTTCATCTCAGGCTGAGCTGGGGCTGGGGCTACCGCTAGACACACAGACCAGCACAGCAGCATTTCCTTCTGACTGCAGGAGTCGCGGTTGTTTCCCATTGTGCGCTCCGGTGGCCGCGATCCGTCAGACTCTGGGTGCCTGTTCCTTCCTGGTGGAGAAGCACCAACCAAGTACACCCATGGCTCTGCACCCAGGCCGCCCTGGCAGCCCATGCTGCGGCGTGGTGTCTGGGAGATACTTCTGCACGCCTTCGTACGTCAGCAATACCTTTTCAGTGCTCATCAACAGAGACAGCCGTCCTTATGCCCGAGAAAAAAACACAGCCATAATCCCACCCTCCTAATCTGCCAAGTATTCTGACGTTTGCATACTAATTCTTAGTTTTTTTAAAAAAAAAAATTTTTAAGAGAGAGAGAGAGGAAGTGGGGAGAAAGAGAGGAAGAGAGATATCGATGTGAGTGAGAAACATCAATTGGTTGCCTTCTGTACGTGCCCTGACTTGGGACCAAACCCGCAACCCAGGCACGTGCCCTGGCCGGAAATTGGGTCAGTGACCTTCTGGTTTGCGGGATGATGCCCAACCAACTCAGTCACACTAGTGGGGCTAATTCCTAGACTTTTTGGTTACATATTTTCTTACATCTGTGGTCCAAGTTCGCCACCATTTGCCGAGTCGCTGCTATGCACTAGTTACAGAAGCAGCTGGAGAAGCTTTGGGATGTTTTCGGAGTGTCGGTTTAACCAAAGGGTAAACAATTGAAATAATTTTTTAAATGAAAGCAAACATGGTTCTACTACTTGTATTTTGCCGTGTGTGATGTGTGACCCACGTTTTTGGCCCAAACTTTCAGGAAAAAAAAAAACTTTTGTTTTAATCTTTTAATTCAATATTTAATTTGTTTATATTTAGACACCTATTTTTTGTATTATCATTTAGGAATTTTATCGTTTATTTTTGTACATATTATGGTACAGGAAATTTTATATAACAAATAACTATAAAACACAAGAACAGACACAAGTTATTTCAGGTACTACCCAT
The DNA here is from genome assembly GCA_004026765.1 of Micronycteris hirsuta. Classification (NCBI taxonomy): domain Eukaryota; kingdom Metazoa; phylum Chordata; class Mammalia; order Chiroptera; family Phyllostomidae; genus Micronycteris; species Micronycteris hirsuta. The sequence goes on along the minus strand of PVJI01000953.1, from coordinate 6,134 downwards.
GTGTAATGTGCATCCTTCATTTTGCTTCAAAAATTTGGGCCGAAAAGGGCACATTAGACATGGCAAAGCACAATATGTAGTAGACTGGGAAAATGTGCATGAATCCAATTTTAATACAAGCTAAGGCTTCAAAGGCAGGCTATGAAGCTTCCTTATGAAGGGCTTAATCAAGTGAATTAGCAGCCGGACCCGGAGGAGGCCCTTGCATTCGGCTGAGGTGGATCCCGGGAGAGACGAGGAGGGACAGAGAGGAGAGGACAGGCTCTCCTAACCGGGAGCGAGAGGACTTGATCTCCGGTGTGAAGAGGGCGGCGGGCGGAGGGAGGAGTGGATGTGTTTGACTACTTTCCTTGGATAATTTCCGGAAGGCAGATTTGTATGGCTCTCAAGCCACGCTGTGCACTCTGTCTACTACAATTGCCAAGTAATCATGCAGATAGAGTAATAACAGTCGCTCATATTGATGGAGTTCTCTCTCTCTGCTGGGCATGGATTGTGCTGATCCGTTCATGTGCGTCACCCTGGTTAATTTTTATAACTACCTAGGAGGTAGGTTCTAATATCACTCTTTTTTTTGCCCATGAAAAAATTGAGGCTCAGAGAAGTTGGGCACCTTGCTCAAGATGAGACAGAAGTTCATGTGTCAGGAGGGCTTCTTCCAAAAGAGGGTCTTTGCATTAATATCTACAGCAGCTCTTCAATTTCATGAACATTCACTGAGTGTGAACCCTCTGCATAATCTGTCTTTTTGGATATTAAAAACATACCCCTCTTTATAGGCCTTTTTATAAAATTTTAATAACTTGGTAAGAAGTCCTTTTATTTTTATTTTATCTTTTTATCCTCACCGAGGACACTTCCTTTTTCATTGCTTTAGAGAGAGGGAAGGGAGAGAGAGAAACGCCGATGTGTAATCAACAGCAATTGGTTTCCTCCAGTATGCACCTGGACCAGGGATTGTATGTGTCCTGCCTAGGGACGGAACCCGCAACCTAGGTATGTGCCCTGACCAGGAATCAAACCCGCAACCTTTCAGTTTCAGGATGCCCCTCCAACCAACTGAGCCACACCGGCCAAGGCAAGAAGTCCTTTTAAAAGACATTCCATGGGCTGCCGCTTTGCTGCCGATTACTCCCATGTACTTTCTTCTTTTCATTGAAAGCTGAATGATGAAGCTAATAGGGTTCATGCCGAGAACAGATGTTCTTATTTCTGCCCAGATGCTGCACATGGCAAGGATTTCCTAACTCTTCTGTGCTTTCATTTGAAGTGTTTCTGGTTGAAGGGTTCTTGGGAAGACCTGAAAAATCACGCTGTCCTCCAGCTAAGGGCCTGGGCACAGGTCGAGTGGGTGTGAAAAAGCATCTTAGAACCCTCTGGCTTCCTGAGCACGTGATCCTGCTCCTACTTGAAAGCTGCCTTTGCTGGCATTTTATAACGAAACGTTCAGATTTTCACTTCTCTGGTGGTCTCAAGCTAATGTGGCAGTTAACACTTCGTGCATTTTCTGCTTTCTTCTCTGTTTTCTTCCTACTTGGAATTCATGGAAGGGTTTTCTCTCCCCCTCCTCATTAAGAATCTTAAAAGACTGTGATAATATCTTTCATTTACTTAATATTTATTAAGTGCCTCATTATGTGCAAGACACTGGGGTGCCATGGAGAGAAGTGGAGGAAAACTAACTCCGAATGAAGGGGTAAGGAAGTCACAGGAGGTTTGCGGAGTGCCCTGTGCGGAAGGACCTCCCCGGCCTTAATGCCTCAATCATTATGCCAGCCTTTGGTAGTTGTCACAGATTCAACAAGCGTTACATTTTTATACACAGACATAAACATATACCTATGTACACAGTATGCACACGTGAACACACACACGCACACGTAGGCACTTAACAGTTTATTACCAAAGTCCTGCATGGACATTCACTCACGTAGGTAATTGACAGGTACTGAAGTCCCTACAACAGGCCAGATGCTATTCTAGGCTGTAGGAACAGAGCAGTGAACAAAACAGACGCCATGTCTGCTCTCGTAGAGGTTCCATTGTTGTGGGGGAAAGACAGAACGTAAAAAAGACACATAAATAAAACTTACTTGTATAACGTGTTAGGAGATGATAATGTGCTAAGGAAGAAAGAAAAGCTGAGAAGGGAGGGAGGTGAGGGTTATGAATGAGAATAATGGCCAGATAAGCTGAGACTTAAGCCCAGTCCTGAGAGATGAAGTCGCTATTGGCAGGAGGAAAAGCAAGGAGTGAGTGAACACAAGGGAGAATATATACGAGGCATTAAAATATCTATAAGTATAGAAGCTTAGGCAGTAAACAGTTGGAGCTCTTGACACCCAACCTTGACCCAGTCTCCTCCCCAAGGGCAAGTGTGCAATTTTGCGTCTCCTCCCAGGCTTTTTAAATACATTTTTCCACTCTTAAAGTGAAATTTATTGGGGTGACACTGATTCATAAAATTACATTGGTTTCAAGTGTACAATCCTATAATACATCATCTGTATATAGCAGTGTGCATCTTCATACATTTGTAAGAAACCAAATAATAAATACAATGTCTAATGGACGGCTTGTTCGTTCAGGTCCCGGCACCGCAACTACCTCCCATCAGCACGAAGCCTTTTAGTTCAGTGGTTGTCTGGTGTCTGCTAACGCATATATGCTTAGCTATTCTCCACTTTGGACCTTCCAGTTGTTTGTCAAAATTACTGAAAAATGTTGCACTAAACGTCCTTGTACATCTTTATTGTGCTTATAAGCATGTATCTGTATGTTAGATTACTTATCCAGAACTTTCACAAGAAGTAATTTCTCCCAATGAGAAGATTTGCAATGAGTTTCATTATGAATTGTGTGTTTGGATTCATGTCACTTTGCCAAATCCAGAACATCTTTTTAATAAAAGTTTAGAGAAAAATCCTCTAGGGTTCTTTCTTGACTTCCCTGCCTTTTGCCATATGCCAAAAAATAAAATTTTTTAAAAAAGGATTTTCTTGCCGGCAAGTACTTTGCCATAGCCAGAAGCTGAACATCACCATGGGGGTGGAAAGGAGCATTTTGCTACAAATTGCATAATTTGGCAAACTTTCCTACTATGGCAGTCGTGTTTTTGCAAGATCCAGTGAACTTTCTAGAGGCAGCCTCTCCATCAACAGTTCGCTGCAGCAGAGCCATGGCAGCACGGCCGTCTCTCTCCCCATTGGCTCCTCCCTCCGTCCCCTGCAGAGCCAGGCTCTATGCAGGTCATTAGCCCAGGTCCTTGAGGTTCTCTTGCCTAAGGATGCAGGCTTCGCTCCTTCTTTCTTCCCTCCTGCACTTTAACCCTTCTCTCTATAACAAGGGACCTCAGATATGATCGTAGAAGGCCAACAAGGCCACCTCCCAAACTACAGTGGTGTGTGTGTGTGTTGGGACCAGAAACGCGTGCTGCCTAAATGACAGACCAAATGCCATTCGACCTTTGACTGAGGCGGTAAATAGTCAATGACAGTGAACATCCTCCAGCTCTTACGTTGTACAGGCTCTGTGCTAAGCCCGCCTCTCCTTATTTCATCCCTAACACCCATGCAGAGTTGGACCTCTGCCTCCCATGCTACGTGGGGGGAAATCAAGAATGAGACAGTCACTGCCCGAAGCATAAGCAACTACAAGGTGAAAGATCTGGGATCTGAAGTCACGTCTTTTGGACTGTGGAGGCCCGCAGCCTGGGCCACTGTGCATCCTGCCTCATTTCCGGTCTGGGCTACGTCTGAAGGGGTTTCCTGTCGAAGGTGCTTGTTCTCTGCTTCTTCTCTAGTACAAGGCAAAGCCACAGACACGAGCCAGAGAGGCAGAGACCTATCCAGAAGGTGTTCATGATGCTGCTGCTGAGGACCATGATGACAGAGGACACAAACAGACTCAGACTCAGAGGCCTGGGTGAGAATCCTGACCGCCTCTTTCTTACTAAGACACTTAGAAAGAAGTATCAAAAATAGGCGTAAAATGAACAGCAACAAAGCTAAAGCTTAAACACACCCAGGAAGCAAAGCAAGAAGGGAAAAAGTAGAAAGCTGGTGATGAGGCTGTCTAGAAGTCTGCCCAGGCCTGACACATGCTCAGCAGGGCGTGCCTTTAGAGCTGGGATGTCTCTGCTGTGATTCATCTCTGCTCTCTGGTAGGGAATGCATGTGACAAAACGGCCTCCATGAAAAAGCTACTTGACCTTGTCTCAGAGGCCACACAGATTCATTCGCCTGTGGCAAGGGGCCGAGGCAGGGTCAGAAAAATTTAGGGCTTGTAACATCAAACCATGGTGTCTGAATCCCAGCTAGCTGACCTGGTCCTGTCCAGCTCTAGGTATTTAATCCATGGCAGATGTAATACCCGCCAAAATGTGAGAAGATGCAGCAGTAACTTTGTCATAAATGTATAAATGTCTTGTCTCTGGTCTCTGGAAAGAGAAAATATCTATAAAAGTTCTTGGCTCACGTTAGGACCTTCATGGATGTTTGTAGAAAGTATTGTTGCTGGAATGAGCCTAGCCAGAAAAGATCTGGTCTCCCTCCCCGACTCATAGTGAGCTAGTGAATTCAGTGGAAAAAAAGAGTTCACCGCTTTTTTCACATCATGATAATTTTTAATTTTGGTGGCGCCTTCCCGTTTACAGAGGGCTCCTGTGTCGAGAGCTCATTTTATTTGCAAACAACACTGTAGGGGCAGAGAATGCTAGTGGGCAGGCTGAGAGGCGGCCGGTGGCTTTTACAGTCACACCGCCGGGCCGGAGAACGAGACCCAAGCCCGGTCATCTTCTCAGGACATGTGAGCTGAAATCCCTCTGCAAGCTGGTCAACTTAGTTTTTCAGTGTTTCAAGGGATTCTATGGATACTGCATAGCAACGAAGAGAAGATGGTTGGCAAAACACATCACATAGGACAATGATGGCAGGTGGACAACCAAGCCACCGCTTCTTGGGGCTAAAATGAAAGAGTGAAGTCAATTGAGGGGCAGAGGCCCCAAGCCTGTGAGGGAAGAAGCTTCACCAGCTGGGTAGGAGCACTGGTTTAGGAGCACCGTCTGGCTTTGTCCCAGTGTCGTTAGCTGTCCACTGGGAGCGATATAACACGCTCTAAGATCAGTGCAGGGACTGAGTGGGCCCCTGGGTGCTGCGTGTCCAGCACAGTGCCTGGGACGGAGGAGCGTGCTCATGAGAAGCTATTTTGTAACCACTCCTGTCCTCCTTCTTTCTACTGCGTTCTGTCACGGCCATGTTCTCCACTGCTGTTTGCCCACGGAAGTTCAAGCTCTTTGCCCAGTAACTGAGAATTCTGACTCATTGGGAGAAGGCATAGAGATACCTGTGGCATTCAGGGCCAGGCCACTTGGGGAAGGGGTGGTATTTTTTTTAGCTCAGTAGTTAAAAGTTAGTGCTGATTGGCTATGCTGATTGTCCCCTTTCTACAAATGTAATCCATCCATCCATTCCATTCTTCACACAGACATTTTTTTCCCATGACCATTTATCGAGCCGAGTGCAGACTGGGCCATCTGCTGAGATGCAGAGAATGGGGGCCACTCACAGGAACCGTAGGTCAGAAATGACCAGGAAGAACTTGCACTGAGAGCGGGCTGACCGCTGATCCTCTAGAAAGCACGGGGATCGAGAGCACCAGCTGGTGACATGAGAAACGGAGGGGGGTTTATGTGAGTCTCAAAGGCAAACCTGCAATCAGAGTCCAAGTTCTTCAGCCAAACCAGAAGGCATGGCCCCAGTCTGGCCTCCCCGCAGGCTGGGCGAGGTTAGAATTCAGAGGTACACACAGGTAGCAAGCCGAGGCCCGGGTGCAGCGAGGGGAGGGGTGGGTGCTCAGTGGTCAAGGCCTCTGTCCCGGTGGCTGAGGGGCAGGCACCTGAGATTAACATTGAAATCCAAGTACCGAGTCACAGGCTGGCCCTGAGAGGCTGAGACACAGGTCCAGAAGCAGGGGTAGGTAAGGGGCCCGCAACCCCCACCCCACTCCGTGCACACTGGGAGGGGTTGCGTCCCAGCCCGGGGCCACCACCCGTACCCTCTGGGCAGGCCCAGGCTAGCAGACAGGTGCTTCCTCTCTAGGCAAAGCACCAGCCTTCGGGGACTAGAGCCTCCAGC